>CM042552.1:11460000-11567500 GCA_023630585.1 Cranoglanis bouderius
TTATACACTCACCGGCAACACCTGCACACATGCTCATTCATGCAGTCATCAAATCAGCCAATCGCATGGCAGCAGCGCAATGCATAGAATCATGCAGGTCGTGAGCTTCAGTTAATGTTCACATCAAACATGAGAGTGGAGAAAATGTGATCTTAGTGACCTTGTTGGTGCCAGATGGGTTGGTTTGAGTATTTCAGAAACTCCGGGGATTTTAATGCACAACAGTACTTAGAGCAGTGGTCACCCAACCCTAAGACTTAAAGCAATGATTAGATGGTCAGGTGGGCACGGTTATGGTTGGAGCTAAAGTCTTCAGGAAGGTAGATCTCCAGGAACAGGGTTGGTGACCACTGAACTTGAGTTCACACAGAATGATGCGAAAAAACATCTAGTGAGCATCAGTTCTGCTTCTTATCGATGAGAGAGGTCGGAGGAGAATAGCCACACTGGTTCGAACTGACAGGAAGGCTACAGTAACTCAAATAACCACTCTATACAGCCATGGTGAGCAGAAAAGCATCTCAGCACGCACAACATGTCGATCCTTGAGGTGGATGGGCTACAACAGCAGAAGACCACATCAGGTTTCACTCCTGTCAGCCAATAGGTATCTGAGGCTACAATGTGCACAGACTCACCCAAACTGGACAGCTGAAGACTGGATAAAGACGAGGTGATGTTTTTCCAATTATCATCTGTCCAGTTGTGGTGAACCTGTGCACACTGTCAAAACCTGATTCAGAATTCTGTGACATTTTCCCAGTCCGCAGTGCCCTCCACTAATATTGGCACCCTTGGTGAATATGAGCAAAGAAGGCTGTGAAAAATTGTCTTTATTGTTTAACCTTTTAATCTTTTGTTCAACACAAACATAACACAGGTTTATCCAAAAAAAAAAAAAATTCGTTGTTAAATATAGGTGTGCAACAATTATTGGCACCCCTATGAATTCATATGAGAAAAACTAGTTGAAGTATATTCCCATTGATATTTTACATTTTTTTAGTACACCTGGGTGACTAGGAACAGGAACTTGTTCAACCATGACTTCCTATTTCACAGGGGTATAAATATGAGGTAGGGGCAAGACCAAGGAATATAGCTGTGATGTGCGGCAAAAGGTTGTTGAGCTTCACAAAATGGGAAATGGCTATAAGAAAATAGCACAAGCATTGAAAATGCCCATTTCCACCATAAGGGCAATAATTAAGAAGTTCCAGTCAACTGGAAATGTTATGAATCAACCTGGAATTGGATGCGTGTCTATATTGTCTCAACGCTCTGTGAAGAGGATGGTTCGAGTGGCCAAAAAATCTCCAAGGATCACAGCTGGAGAATTGCAGAAGTTAGTTGCGTCTTACATTTACATTTATGGCATTTGGCAGACGTCCTTATCCAGAGCGACTTACATTTATCTCATTTATACATCTGAGCAGTTGAGGGTTAAGGGCCTTGCTCAGGGGCCCAACAGTGGCAGCTTGGCGGTGCTGGGGTTTTTGAACTCCATGACCTTCCGATCAGTAGCCCAACGTCTTAACCACTGAGCTACCACTGCCCTTGGGGTCAGATAGTCTCCAACACTACAATCCAAAGTCACCTACATCACCGCAAGTTGTTTGGAAGGGTTTCAAGAAAAAAGTCTCTACTCTCATCCAAAAACAAAATCAAGCATTTTCAGTTTGCCAGACACTACTGGAACTTCAAATGTGATCAGGTTCTATGGTCAGATGAAACCAAAAGAGGTGGTTTTGGCACACAGAGAGGTAGCCATATGGAAAATTACCTCATGCCCACAGTTAAATATGGTGGTGGCTCTTTAATGTTTTGGGGCTGTTTTTCTGCCAGAGGACCTAGACATTTTGTTAGGATACATGGCATCATGGACTCTATCAAATATCAACAGATATTAAATTAAAACCTGACTGCCTCTGCCAGAAAGCTTAAAATGGGCCGTGGTTGGATCTTCCAGCTGGACAATGATCCAAAACATACATCAAAATCAACACAAAAATGGTTTACTGACCACAAAATCAAGGTCCTGCCATGGCCATCCCAGTCCCCTGACTTGAAACCCATAGAAAACCTGTGGGGTGAACTGAAGAGGAGAGTCCACCAGCGTGGACCTCGAAATTGAAGGATCAGGAGAGATTCTGATGACCAATAATTTTGCACACCTATATTTAACAAAGATATATATTTTTTGATAAACCTGTGTTGTGTTTGCAATTGTTTGATATCCATGAGAGCAGAGTTTTTTTTTTTTTTTTTTTTTTTTTTTTTATAAACAAAAGGTTAAACAATAGACTCAAATTTTCACAGCCTTCTTTGCTCATATTTACCAAGAGTGCCAATATTAGTGGAGGGCACTGTATATGATATACTGTATAGCCTTGAATTTCATAGGAAAATATGTTCAAGTAGCAAAAACACAATGTATTTGTGTCAGTTTTAAATCTTTTATAGTGAATATAGTATGAGCTGAGCAAAACAGCTGCATCCCACGTCATATTCCCAACATGCAGCATGTCAGTCAGGAGGACGCTGTAGGCTGTAACTAGGTTGTGTGTTTGTAATTAATGTGGCTAATACAATGTAAACTGGAAGACAGTCCAAATGTGAGGGACTTTTTTTTTCCAACAGAGATGAGATGAGATTCCCATCCAAATGTTACGATAACTGTAAGCAAATGTTCAGAGCCAGCACACAAAAATGCAAATGCTGATTTGTAGGTACTGTTATACAAATATACTGAAGCAATGCACACACTCACACACTACGGTCAATTTGGAAATGCCAATCAGCCAACAACGCATGTTGTTTTTTATACGGCACACACACAAATTGAGTGTGTGCCGTATAAAAAACAACATGCGTTGTTGGCTGATTGGCATTTCCAAATTGACCGTAGTGTGCGAGTGTGTGTGCGATTGTGCCCTGTGATGAGTTGGCACCCTATCCAGGGTATCCCCCACCTTGTGCCCAGAGTTCCCTGGGATAGACTCCAGGCTCCCCCACGACCCTGTGTAGGATAAGAGATATGGAAAATGGATGGATGGAAGTTTACGGCATAACGTTAAATTGGGATGAAGCCACTAGGAATTCTGTTCCCGATGTCCTGATTTGGTTCCCATGGTTTTGAATTTTTGGTTTTAGCATACTTACCAAGTTTTCCGATATAGGTGACCGATCACCATCTTTATTTTATGTTAAAGTTCTAAATACTGCATCTTCATGGAAACAAAGTCTTCTCTGTTCTCTCTGCTTTATGTTTTCTTAGCAGGGGTCCAAGCATCAAAGATGCACTTCAGCTATAATAAGTGGATGATTTAATAATAGCAGGCAGGAGTGTCTTAACAGTTAAGGCTCTGGGTTACTAACCAGAAAGGTGGGGGGTTAAAGCCCCAGCACTGCCAAGCCTTCACCCTATCTGCTCCAGGGGTGCCATATTATGGCTGACCCTGCACTCTGACCCCAGCTTCCTAACAAGCTGGGATGCGCAAAAAAGGAATTTCTCTGTGCCGCAATGTATAGGTGACAAAGGCTTCTTCTTCTAGTGGTCCAAGCACTAATGGTGCAACAGATCTATAATTTTGACTACTTTTGCAATATGTGATATGCAGCAAGATATTTAGGTTTGCCTAGTAATATCATAATAGTAGTGCCATGTATAAAAACAACCATAAATGTCTATGAAAACTTGCTATATTTTACTTTTACTATAGGAAATGTTTAAGACCAACATGTCCTCCTAATTTCCCCTGAAGATTTAGGCTTTTATCCCCCCTTCCCCCTTTTTTCACCTCATACAGAGAACAAGATCCATTCTGAAGATATTTGATATATGATATAATAAAATATAATATAATATAATATAATATATAACAGGCATCCACGTGACTTGTAATTGGTTGATGATGTTAGCCATCTCTCGGGGGGGGGGATGGTTTGTATGATGGGTACACACACTCTCACTCACTTTGTTTGCCACTCAGCCGTCCCATGTGACCCGTCTACTGAAAGCCCATGCAGTAACTCACTGCACTGCACTCCTGACGGCATTATATGATGGCAGATTTTTTTATTCGTACACTAGAAAGCAGTAAAGCCAGCACTCACTTCACAAAACGCATTTGTTCGCCTGTCACGTTGGAGAAAGGCCACTTCTCGCAGTGCTAAAACACACGCAAACACACTCCGGGCTTCAAACAGTGATGGAAGAGCTGGCGTTAGAAAGTGAACCTGCAACGCAGGAGCTGAGCTCACCGCCATCCGAGCCTCAGGAGGTAGGGCCCACACACACACACACACACACACACACTCACACACTCACTCACTCACTCAGTGGTACGCACCAGTGCAAGATGTTATCTCAGATGCCGGATCTCTGCGAGGCACATTGGCTCCCTGAGAACACTGACTTCAAACAAGAAAATTATGGCCATTTTTATGATATGGAAGCGATTTCCTGTGGCAGCTCGGAGCCAGACGGACTGCAATAATGTGTGTGTTGGTCAGAGTTACAGCTGTGTTGTATGGGGTAATTAGTGTGTCACTGCGTCAGAAGAACATGTCCAAATGACCATATCTTTGTGTTGTAAAACTATGCTCAAGGACTTAGGATTTTTAGGATTCTTCAGATGCCTGTTTGTTCTTTTAGTGTTTCTCAGTTGTTTAAGAAGATAAAGACCTGCACTTAGCTTTTTTTTTTTTTTTCACTTAGCTTTTTTTTGTCATCCCTGAAGTCATCTTATTTTGATCAAAGACGTCTACACTTGATCATATACAGTACCTTCACTGTATTGACTTGGATTTTTATTGAGTTTGAGAATATATATATATTTTCAGTCTGAGAGCAGATTCTACATCTATTCTTTCTCTCTCTGTGTCTCTTTCTCCCCCCTTGTCTGATCCCATGAGCTTGTAGAGTGCCTCTGTTACACTTTTGATTAAGAATTCTTACACATAACATGTAGTCAGCATTGTGTTTGCTGACTAACCCTCTGGGGTTGGGGATTCGAATCCCACCTCCACCCTGTGTCCGCGGAGTTTGCATGTTCTCCTCGTGCTTCGGGGGTTTCATTCGGGTACCCCAGTTTCCTCCCCCAGTCCAAAGACATGCGTTGTAGGCTGACTGGCATTTCTAAATTGTCCGTAGTGTGTGAATGTGTGTGTGCGCGTGTGTGCAGTTGTGCCCTGCGATGGGTTGGCACCCTGTCCAGGGTGTCCCCCGACTCATGCCCCGAGTTTCCTGGGGTAGGCTCCAGGCTCCCTCGCGACCCTGTGCAGGATAAGCGGTACAGAAAATGGATGGATGGAACGTTAACGTGGTACAAGCCGAACATCCAAGCTTATCGAATATTTTTCTATAACAGCGTGTTTTATTCCTCACATAATTCTTGCTATATGTGGGAGCTTCTTTGACAGACATGTTCAGTCATTCATAGCCGCAAACACTCAACTTAGAGCAAGAAAGTGAGATTTGTGGATCCAGTTATTCTAGAGAGGCACAGGCACATATTTGGAAAGGAATCTTGGCACCTCGTCATTACTCCGTCTGCCCCCTGCAAAGTAGCAAGACGAAAAAAATCTGCCATTTGGTTTTCTGCTCTGGAAAAGATGCAGTAAGTGGCTTTACGTCTTGTAGGAAGCACATGTTAGTTGTCATCAGGCTGGTGGCTGTAAAATGAGGTAAACATTGAAAAAAACGTTGCGAATGGTCAGTCTCATGATGCAGACAGTAGTGTATTCCAGTATCTCGGTGTGTTTAAGTGTGGTTTGACCTTTGACCTGTCTGTACCAGCACTCTGGTTGGGTTTCTGGGTCTGTTTTAATGGCCGTATTACATAAAACATGTAAATAAATGGACAGAATCTGATTTTTAAGCATGTAAATGCTACAAAAAGGGAGAAGATATGAAGAGAAAGATGATGATGATGTGTATTCCAGTCTCTATATGACTGCTTGTGTTTGCTCTGACTGTCATCTTATTCTTCCCCATTCAGTATAATCACATCACAGTAGCACATTGAAACTACCGTACTATCGTATTTTTCTTTGGCAACTTTTTAGAATTTAATTGAACATTTCGGGAGGGGAGTTATCTTCTGTGTTTCTCTGCTCTCCCTGTAGCTGTGTGTTGGCCTTCGTTCAGCTTTTCCAGGATCGTTCCCAGATATGAAAACTATCTCTGTACTCTGACACCACACACTGTATCCCATGTCCTCTCCAGGTTTTTCATTCCTGAGGCGCGTGTGTGTGTGTGTGTGTGTGTGTGTGTGGTAACAGATGAGCAACTAGTAGTAATGAATTCACAGTATGATAGCCGTACAACTCATTATCACACTGTTAATCACTGTATCCATTTCACTTAGATGTTTGTAACTAACACTACAGCAGTGTAAGAAATATTATAGTAATGTCATTTCTTTCTGATTTTTCTCTCCCAAAACATTAACAGTATATCTATTAACAGTATGACTAGTTCAGATCCTACAGAACCCTATTAGCAAATACAATTTGCATTCATATGTGGAAAGTATGGCTTCTTTTTTTTTTTTTTTATAGGATCAGTTATACTACTGTAGGTGTTAGATGAGATGAAATGATGAAAAGGTTCTCACCTGTCACAACAGTAACAACAACAACAACAAAACCCTCCATTCTTTCCAGTTCCACCCTCTATTCTTTTAATGCTCTCTCTTTCTCGCCGTTCCTTTACTTCACTCTGCTGCCCTACGGCTTACTAAAGCGCTCGGCCAGCTCGGTGCATTATACCAACCTCTCAGTCCCCTTACATCATCTGAGACACACACTCGCACACTACCATTCTCGCTCCTTTGTACATGAGTGTTGTTTTAGGACCACACACACAGTGATGACAGGAAGTGCAGCCAGCCCAGTGTGAGTTTGCGGTTATGGCTGCTATTTTTGAAGCATTATCTGTATTATTCTAGCTGCGCTGCGCTTTTTTTTTTTTTTTTTTTTTTTTTTTTTTTTGGTGGGTCCTGAGCTCTTTTTCTTTTTTTCCCTTTTTCATCAACTCTTTTCTCTGTAACTGCCAGTAATTATTTTGTTTGCATTAATTTATAAACTCCCAGTGAAAAATCAGATATACAGTGATATAAGAAAGTTACGAAAGTCAAAATTGTGCTGTAGTTATTTGCACCTACACGCTTGAATATGTTAGGAGAGCTTTCATTTATATGTATTGCTGCCAAATTTAACTGTTTAAATAATAAATGTACAAGGTGAGAATGCTAATATAAATTTACATTTTAAAAAATCCAATAGCTTCGCAGGCCAGTGGATTAAATATATTCAGTGTTATGCATCATTTAAAGTTTTCAAAAGGTACCATGATACAGGGGCGTCAATCCCCCAATGTAGTTTTAAGCTCTGTAATATTTAATAGCAGTTTATTTTGAGCTTATTTTTTATTCTGCAATTCGGTTGCAGTCGTACAGTTGTGTGGTCATCCGTTTCTCTAAAAACACAACAGAGCCAATGCATTCATGTTGGGTCAAAGTGTCTCGAATCTCACGATCAGGCTTCTTTGACCGGTACATGGCAGTATATAACATCCAAGTTTGTGTTTTGTAGTGAATTACTACAAAGTAGTAGGGAGTTTTGTGGGAGCTTGTTAAGGAACTTGTGGGAGCTTGTTAAGAACCACCATTCTTTATTTCCATGGAACGTTACCAGATCAGTGTACACAAGGTTCAGGCTGCGCATGTTGGTGGTGATGTTCTGTTGCATAACAAGTGTGAAGGTGCTTCTCTGGATTATTGTGGTGTGCAATATCCATCCCATCTTGTGTCATGCCGTATCAAAAAGTCCATCCCTCCATTCAGTACCCTTTCATTCCGTAACAAAGCAGAAGGAATTGGATGTAAGTGTGAGCTTTATTTGAAAATCACAATCAGTAGACAAAACAGAACAGAAGGTAAGAGTAAAACTCAGAAATACACAAGTGAAAATGGTAAAACCTTACAAAAACGGAAGATGAATGGATTGGTTTAAATACGTGGAATTAATGAGGCTGATCAGGTGGCTCCAGGATCGGAGGTGGATTCGGATGTGACACACTATGAGACTAACTAAGAACTGGCTTTATTATGAGTAATCTAATACACATATAACTAGCTTAAATAAATAAAATGCTTATTTTTGACTTGGGTAACTGGTCAATATGATGTGATTTGAACACAATGTGAATCACAGTTCATTTGTGAGTAACTGTCATGAGTGTTGTTTACTAGCAAGCTAAATAAGTAATATTGCTGCTAGCTGGTTGGTAAAAATGAACGTAACGGTTCTTAGAAAATATGCGAGTCATTAGTTAATCTATATTTCAGTGTGTTGGGACGTGCGCTAGCTCAAAAAATGGCACCCCTTTAATTATATACAATCCGCTCCAGAATTATTGGCATCTTGGCAGAGGTTGGTAAAAAAAAAGTGTCGTAATGGTTGATAGTTAATGTCTTAACGAACCATTAACTTAATCTCGCTCATATTTAATCATAACCATTATGTTGTGAATTGAGAGTTAGTGTTAATGTGATAGCGTATACTATCTAGATATCTTGTGTTGGGTTTTGATTGCAATGTAATCCTATACGTTTAATTAAAGTGAATTTACTCTTTTTTTTATTTTTATTATAAATAAAGATTTTTTTAAAAAACAAATTCGTGTCACAATTATTGATACTGCTAGAAATTATGAACAAAATGTAACTGAAAAACATTTTTTACCCATTTTTGCCAAGGGTGCTAATAAGTTTTAAGCGGACTCTAGCAAAACACCATGATATCAGATTGTATGGCTGTTATACCTTTTGATTTTTTTTTTTTTTTGGTGCTATTTATACTGTTTCACTGTTACTTCAACCTAGTTAAAAGCATTAATGAATTACGTGAAACATTTTCTTGTGGGCTAAGTATGCTTTATGTTGTTTGTATTTTAATAGCTTGAACACACACACACACACACACATTAAAATAAACGTTTTTGTTAATTAAAATTGTATTATTTTTTTAAAATCAGGTTATAAAAACAGGCCTCCACACACACACAAACACACACGTTACATTATTTATGCCATTTCATGTGAAATCGTTCCCTCTGTAAACAAGCTAATGAGTTGTATTATTCACCTCAGAACTGGTGAACAGTATTAGCCTGAAGCGCTAACCACTTAAATGACTGCCATTTTCCCGCCTTTTCCAAACATTGCTATGCTGGTGAGGCCTCAGATTTTGTTCATTTTGCACTCAGTGGGAAGGAAAAGTAAACAAAGATCAGAAATGGTACATTTGTAGATAATTAGGATACACTGCCACTTAACATTACATTTGTTTACATTTTGATTTGTCTTAGATTTTGTTGTTTTTTTTAATTTTTTTTTATACACTTTAAACCACTACTAAATATATATTTCTGTGTATCACTTGTAAGACTGTGATGAAGTTTATGCTGTGAATTGAGAGTTAGTGTTCATGTGACAGCGTATACTATCTAGATATCTTGTGTTGGGTTTTGATTGCAACGTAGTCAAGTCCTGTTTTGAAAATTTTTAACTCTCACTGGGTTCACTCTAGGCACTCCAGTTGGATCTAATCCTGTCTGTGTTTATTTTATTTTATATATATATTTTTATTCATACACTATTCCTATCATTCTAGATAAAACCAATAAATTACAACTAATATTGAGTTTTAGTGCCGTCTTAAGCAGGCCACTGGAAAAAACCTTATCTGTGGCTACATTATAAATCTGTTGATATGAACGACGCAGGTCAAGGGGAGGGGTATAAAGAGATTCTTTTTGTTTGGACTGGATTCAGATGTAATAACTAAAGAATACTTTCGGCTACACTTTATCTCTATACCTGTCTTTGCAGGATGACAACTGGGGCGAAACTACCACTGCGATCACAGGCACTTCAGAGCACTCGCTCTCACAGGAGGACATTGTGCGCATTAGCAAAGACCTGGATGACAGCGTGGGTCTGGACTGTAAACGCTATTTAGTTGTCTCATTCTCTATTATCTTGAGTCTGCTGGTGCTCCTGACGCCACTCGCATTCCTCATCCTGCCGCAACTTCTCTGGCCCGAGAGGCTGCGTGCGTGCGGCACGGCCTGCGAGGGCCTCTTCATCTCCGTAGCATTCAAGCTGCTTATTTTGTTGCTAGCCATGTGGGCGCTGTTTTTCCGGCCATCCAAGGCCACCATGCCACGCATCTTCGTTTTCCGAGCCCTGCTGGCCATGCTGGCGTTCCTGCTCGTGCTCTCCTACTGGCTGTTCTATGGAGTGCGCATCTTGGACACACGGGTAAGGAGTCAAAAAAATAAATGTATATGCCAAATTACACACGCCTTCTTATGCTCTCTATATTGACGGAAGTGTACATCAGGTGCATCAGACAGAAATGGGGTAGAAAGACAAAAAGCCACCTTTCATTGTCACATAGAAACATATGCACTGTCCAGTCAAATACGTTTTGTTAGGGAACCAGGCTCAGAGCACAAGGTTAGCCATGATACAGTGTTTCTGGAGTACAGAAGTTCATGGGCCTTGCTCAAGGGCTCAGCACTGGCAGCTTGGCCATACCGGGTTTTGAACTCGCAACCTTTTTGATCTGTAGCCGGCTTTGCCCTTCATCAATAGAGCATGAGGTTAATAGCAGTGTTTTTCAACAGTCTTTAAAATTGCAATATGCAAATAAAAAAAACAAGTGAATTTTCTGTGGGTGTCTTAATAATCATTGCATTGGCATTATAAAAAAAATATAAATAAATAAAAAAGCAATGTTCCCAATATGCTTCCAGGCATATAATGATTGCAATGTGTGACAGTTTTGCAGTATAATTTACTCCAAAGCTGATTTTAATATGCATCCGTATTTGTAGGTTTATGACTGGCTCTATATATAGTGCACTCCATATCAGACAGTTATTGCTCCATATTACTGTACAGAGTGGTCTGCCGTTGCAAGCCAGTGCCACAGGCACAGTTTAAGCGTTCGGCTACATTTTTTCCCCACACAGAACCCGTGTTGTCAGTGTATTTTAATTTTGGCTTAATGTGGGCCAATAACAACATCGTTATCAAAAGTGACAAATGTTTATCTGCAGTACAGGAGTTTTATATTTACCGTCTCCCAACCCGTTGTTGTTCCAGGATGAGGATTATCAGGGAATTGTGCAGTATGCCGTGTCCCTGGTGGACGCACTGCTGTTCATCCACTATTTGGCTATAGTGCTGTTGGAGCTGAGGCAGCTGCAGTCCTGCTTTTCGCTCTGTGTCACGCGCTCTACAGATGGAGAGACACGACATTACAACCTGGGACAGCTCAGGTGAGTGTTATTTGTATGCAGTGTCAACACTTAGCAGGGGAGATTGTGAAAGGTGAAAATGCGAACTATAAATACAGTCATGTGGAAAAATAAGTACACCCCATGGAAATTATTGGCTTTTTTGTCATATTTGGACAAGCAAACATTTGATCATCTTTGAAACAGTGCCTATTAATGAACTTGATATACTTTAACAAAACCGCAATCATTTATTCAACAGGAATATCAATAGATGTGATATTCTTCTGTGGAAAAAGTAAGTACACCCTTGGCCTCAGAAGCTAGTATTGCCCCCTTTAGTAGAAATAGCTTCTTGTAGACGTTTTGCATAATTGTCCACCAGGCTTGCTGGAATTTTTGATCTCTCTTCCATGCAATATTCTTTCAGTTGCAAGATGTTTGAGGGGTTTTTTTTGCATGTACTGCCCGTTTCAAATACCCCCCCCCCCCCCCCCACAACATTTCAATGGGATTCAAATCCAGGCTTTGAGTAGGCCATTCCATAACCCTCCATTGCTTATTTTTGAGCCATTCCTTGATGGATTTGCTAGTGTGCTTAGGATAATTATCCTGTTGAAAGGTCCACTTTCGGTTCAACTTCAACCTTCGGACAGATGGCCTCACATTATCTTCAATAGCTCTTTGATATGATACAGAATTCATATTTGAATCAGTGAATGCAAGCTGTCCAGTATCTGAAGCAGTGAAGCAACCCCAAACCATAACATTTCCACCACCGTTCTTCACAGATGGTATAATGTGCTTTGCCTGAAAAGCTGTCTTTAGTCAGCACCAAACATGTCTGCTGTTACTGTTGCCAAACGACTCTTTCTTTGATTCGTCTGTCCAGAGCACATTATTCCTGGCACGCCTCCCATGCAGGTTAAATTTGTGCAATCTTTTTCTGATTGTGGAAGCATACACTTTGGCACTAACAGTTGCAAGACTTACTAGCAGATCCTGTGATGAAATTTTGGGGTTCTTTTTGCGTCATTTGAAATTTGCGTCATTTCTAGGTTATTTTCCTTACAGTGGAATGATGTATTTCAAATCATTTGGAGATCTTTTTAAATCCCTTGCCAGACTCCTAGGCATCCACAACGTTTTTTTTTCTGAAGGCCTTACAGAACTCTGTAGATCTTGGCATGATGACACCAAACCTCAATAACAAAGGGAACACCAGACACTAGATATGAGATGGGTATAAATAAGACAAGTTCCACCTGCACTCCCTAAGCAGGTTCTAATCACTGGCACCTGATCTTGAACACCTGATTCGAATTTTATGGATTTCAAGGTGTGATAAATGTAGGGGTTTGCTTACTTTTTCCATGTGACTGATCTGTTTTTTGTTCATTTAAATTATGGAAATTACTACAGAATGTCAATTTATGTGTCATTTGATAAAGCACCAAATTTATTTATAGGCACTGTTTCAAAGAGGATCAAATGTTTGCTTGTCCAAATATGTCAAAAAAAGCCAACAATTTCCATGGGGTGTACTGTACTTATTTTTTCACATGACTGTATTTTAGTGCTGAAAATGTCAGCTAAGGGACTACTTTTCTACTTTTTAACCAATTATATGTCATAAAAACAATGATTAAAAATAAAATAAAAAATGTAGAGTTTGTAAAGTAAATTGGCTCAAGTTGATGGCTCAAGTGTATAGCTGAGTGTATAGTGTTAGCTAAAAGGTTCTGCATGGGCTTGCTGGTCCTCTACTGTTTAATTAACGCAGTGCTTTTCATGTTAACAAGCAGAACATCCATGTAAGACAGAATCCAAGACTTAATCAGAAGTGAAAGGATTTTAGGTGATGAATGGTTAGCATTTTCGGTCATTGTGCAGGGTGTAGGTGTGGGGAGAAGGTTGCGTAGTGTCATGTTTCTGCATGTTAGCGCCAAGAACACCAAGACAGGAGTTGCTGCTTTGTTTTTTTTTTTTCTTAAAGGAACAATGATTTGTTTCTATCTTTCTCTCTTGCTGTTTTTTCCCCCCACTGTTAACTGTCCAACACGAATGGTCAAGAACTTCATGCATGAGAGGTCTTGGCTTCATAAATCTACGCACATGCATGTGCACACAGAGATGTATCCCTGAGAAAGGAATGAACTGCATTCTGTCATCATTAGCATGACAGCGTTTTGCTGTTGCATTATCATTATGCATCTCCCCAAGCCCTCCAGCCTTCACCCTGATGTCTCATTCCTCTTCTTGTTTGCGATCGTTCAAGAACTGCCTCCCCTCCCCTGAAATATTACCCTTAAAGCGATAGTTGCACCAAACATACTAAGCAAGCACTTTGTAAAATAAAAATGATTGTTCTTGTTTATTATTCTAATCAATAATAAATAATTAATTATAGCAAAAAAGGCACACAATTTGGCCACTCTACAGATTCATGACACAGAGTTAAGCCACTGTACATACTGTACAGAGGAACAATAGACAAGAGTAAGTGCAGCAGACAGCACCACAGCTCAATAGTAATTAGGCTTTGTTTGCTTGTCTTGCTCCTCTTAGCAACATGAATAATTGATCAGAGGAGTGGAGGTTCTGCAGATCGAACATGAAACTCTTGCTTGTAACAAATTCTGTCTTTCATTTGATAAGCTTGTGGGTTTGTATTAGTTTTTCTGTTAAAGATGAAATTCTTAAACATTGTTGGAGTCAGCTGTCTTGTCTCTTGGTCACTCTTTTTCGCCTCTCTGTATCTCCCTCGGGCCATGTGTACATGCGGGTTTGTAAAAATAGCAAGCACATGCTTCAGGCACATGCTGCGTTTGTAAGAATTAAATTAGCGTCCCTCAAAGCATGACACAAGCTGCTGGGTGGGGCATGTGGCTCAACACTGAAGCCTCTCTCCAGAGCACACATTTACAACCACATAGAAATCTTAAATACGGCAAAAGGGATCCGTTTTGGTGTCTTAGGGTGGTTTCACAACCATTTCCTGAATGTACAATCAGAGCAAAATTGATGCTTTTGGTTTGTTTGCTATTTGTTTTGGATGGGGTTCACACTGTACATAATTAAATGAACCAGAAAACACCAAGCGTGAACAACCTCCGCCCCCACCCCCTGCACCGAGGGGGAAAACAAACCAGGGCTTGATTCAGATGGACTGAACATTGCCTGTGTGAAAGCACCCTCAATCACAAGGATACAAAGAGAGATATAATGTACCATAAATGAGGGGTATTCTCAGCAGACTGGGTAAATCCACTCGACTGGTATGAGGTCGAGCATCCTGATAACAGGCTTTTAGTTTCCTTTATTCTGGATGCAAGAGATTTGGCAATAGCCAAACGGTGTCCAATTCAGTTTTTCAGGATTACGTCGTTATTTTCAGCACATATCCTTTTAAGCTGTCACATGTTATAGCTGTTACCCAATAAATAGTTATTGCCACATGATATTCTGGACGAGCGAGTTTAAGGCTATTGACTGAAAGCTAGCAGTAACACGCATAAGCCAGAGACAGCTTAATGTATGCACAAAATCTCTTTATTGAAGCTGATCCACTGCTGATTATCAAATAGTGTGCTGCCTCAGTGTGGCATGGCAGTGCATCTGGCAAAGTGACTCTTACCTAAGAACCACTTTCAGCTTATGCAATGTGATCGGCCATTTTCATACTATATTCATTAAGATAAAGTTTAATACAGCATGATATCTCTCCAAGTGGACAACCCCCCATGGTCCTCAACAAACCGGAAACAACCCGCCTATTCCTTGAGGTTCTCTTAATCTGCGGAAGCATGCAAAACAGGAAACAAACAGGCAGTGGAAGCACAAGTGATTCTGCACTGGAACCCCAGGTTGCTCTTTCATCTCAGGGATCACTAGGATTTAAACACAGAAGAAGTTCAACTGGTGAATAAGCTGGAATCTAGAGTACTGCCTAAAACAGAGACTGAACTAGAGACAGCAAAAAGAATTATCAGAGACAGAGGCATGGCAGGCACAGGAACATGTCTCTAGGCTGACTCTGGGGCAGGAACATTGCTTGAATATGACACTGGAATAGGAACATGGCTTGAGTCTGACAATGAGACAGAAGCATGACAAAGGGGCAGGAGCATAGCTCAAGCATACATTGGGATATACCAGGTTGGTTATATCACATCAAGATCACATTAGGATCAGACCTAAGGATGTCCTAAGCTCTTGGCTGACAGTGAGGCAAGAGCATGGCTTGACACTGACATTGGGGTAGGAGAATGGCATGAGTCTGACACAAGTGCAGGAGCATGGCTCATACCTCACACTGTGATAGAAGCATAACTCAAGCCTGACAATGGGGCAGGAGCATGGCTCAAGCCCGAGATTTATGCAGGAGCATGACTCAAGACTGACACTGGTTCAGGAGCATGGCTCTAGCCTCACGTTGGGTCAGGAGCATAGCTCGTGCCTGACAGTGGGGCAGGAGCATGGCTCATGGCTGGCACTGGCAGAGAAGCATGGTTACTGACCATAGACCTGTGAAATTAGGTCAAACTGAGCTTACAATAGGGCTCCAAACCATTCCATGGTCTCCTCTCACTCATAATCTTCCCCAGCGCATCATGAGAGCAGGATGGGCCCCATTTTTAGGTTAGAGCAGACTGTTCTAAGAATAACTAAAGTAAAATAAGAATTGAAACAAGAAACCTTTTTACTACTGGCAAATAGGAGCATGACTGCAGGAATCACTGTGCAGTTGTGCATGTCTACAGTAAAGAAGAGGGTAAAGCATTGCATACAGTTTTGCCAGTTTAGCATTGATAGTTCTTTTCTCCTTGCTCGTGACTGTACTTCTAATGTCAGGACTTTATAAGTGTACTACTGCGTCTGATTCCCACACAGCAACACACTTCAAGAGAAACTTGAATTCAAATTGCTAACATTCGTTATCGCTCATCATTATCCATATTAGCTTCGTTTAGACGAGCTATTCTTTTAATCTTACTCATAATCTAACCCTTATTTATTGTCCTTTTCTCATTCCAGCATCCAGAGAGCAGCTGTGGCCATCTTGGAGAACTACTACAGAGATTTCCCTGTACACAACCCAGCACTGCTCACAGCCTCCAAATCGCGTGCTGCCAAACACCTGGCTGGCCTCAAGGTCTACAACGTGGATGGTGAGTTAACAGCCTTTCTTGTGGCTTTCAAATTTAACCGACGAGGCCCTTTTTAGGAAGTCTCTAGGCAGAGACACTCTTATTGTTTCTGATCTTTCTGGTTCAAAATGATCTCCTTGACATTTGTATGAATCTTGTGCTGTTCAATGACCAGCGGGCCTTTTATGTATAATCAGGCTTGGGGATTAACGGAATACATGTAATGGCATTACGTAATCAGGACACAAAACGGGTAACTGTAATCCGTTACAGTTACGTCAAAAAACAACAACAAAGTAATCAGATTAAAGGTACAGCACCATGCAAAGGTTTTAGGCACCCTATTATTTTAAGTACAAACTTTGTTATAGATTTTTTTTATTTTATGACTTCTGCACGATCAAGTCAGTACAAAAACCATTTTAGATTCCCGAACATAACAAAATTAAATGTTACAGAAAAATGTTTGTATGTCATTAAAGAAAGCAGCATATTACGTAAGAGACTTTTCAGACAAAAAACACAATGAAGGCTGCTGGGTTTTGCTGCAAAAATAAGAAGCAAGTGTGAAAGTCAAAGTCTCCAGAAGAACTGTGTCTGGTTCTGCAAGATGCTCAATAAAACTTACCAGCTCATTTCCTTATAAAACTGCACTAATTGTACCGGAGACTACTATTTTTTTTATTTTATTTTTTATTTTTTTTGTCATGCCAAATATTGACTTTGTTTCATTTACTACTGTTTACTGCTCTTTACAGTATTTTATTTAAAATGTAGAAACATTTAATTTAATTATTTTGAAGGCATCCTTGCTCTACAGCATTTCTTTGCATGTGCCTAATACTTTTGCACAGTACTGTACATTTTGTAAAAAGATAGATAGATAGATAGATAGATAGATAGATAGATAGATAGATAGATAGATAGATAGATAGATAGATAGATAAATGGAATACTATCAGGATTACAGTTTTGTCCATTTAAAACAAAAGATATTAATCTTTTGACATAACACAATAGAGACGGTTGCATGATTATAGTTCTGGTTCTCTCTTGCCAGTCGTGATTCACATGAGCAACCTCCTGGTGCATGCGCAAATAAATTATGCGCAAAGTTAATTTGGTAGAAATTAACACAAATTGTTCTCTGAAACGCTTTTGTTCGGGTGACCATACGTCCTCTTTTTCGGACCTAAATCGTCCAGCCAGGATTTCTAAATTTGAGAAAATGTCCAGGATTCGGCTTTAGTTTCATTATGATGTGCCTATGGTCTAACACTGCATCATGTGTGTGCATATTTGCACTGCTTTAACTCCTTTCTGTAATTCCTGCCTTCTCGCACACCAATTGGTCAATTATAAAAGGTTTGCAGTAACTTCCTGCCAAATTCCTGCCTCTCAACCATTAGGCCACTCTCAGAGAACGCGTGAAGGTGAAGCGCTGTTGTGTGCGGCTTCAAACAGTTGCTTGACAGTAGCAGCAAATGACAGCTGTCCTGAGTCGAAACAATGCGCATGGTCATATAAGATCATTTTTAATTTCATGTTATCACATTGCTTCGTATTACATGGTCATTCAAATGTGTAAATGATGGCAGAAGGTACACTCGTGGTATCTGATATTTTATTTTATTCCATGGACATTCAAAAGAATGAAGGAAAAACTGTAAAACGTGGGCAGAGTGAAACCAATTTTATTTATATATATTTATGTGATGCTAATAGTGTGTCTTTTTCAGTGTATTAAAGTCTGCATTCATAGTAGCATTGTTTTGAACGCTGTTAAGACACTACCACCACCACCAAAAAAAAAGCTGTCCTCTTTTTGAAAAAACAGAATATGGTCACCCTAGCTTTTGTAATGTAATGTTACCCACATCAGGGACAGTGATTATTTATTTATTTGTTTGTTTGTTTGTTTGTTTATTTAATTAATTAAAACAAATCCCAACATTGAACATGTTTTTAAGCTCTAATATAAGCTCTAAATAAAAGTATTTTAGATCATATTGCTTTTCTCTTGACTTTATTTACATGTGTGATGTTGAAGTAATCCAAAAACAATCAGATTACATTACTTTCATATTGTGATACTTGGTATCACAATCATTTGTAACTGTAACGGAATACATTTTTAAAGTAACCCTCCCAACCCTGTGTATAATGCGTTATTATATAATCAACTCATGGTGTTTATTTGAGCTGACCGTTAGATTCCTCAATGATATGCTACCATGTAAGTATTGGGCAGGTACTCAAGTACTGGTAACCCGGCAGCGCTCATGGAGGCCTCTTTTCCTGCAAAATTTAGCTCTAACCTACATCATGATGTACTAGGTTTAGGATTGGAACCAGATGATTGAGAACTTGATCTATATATAGTGTTATTTCCAGTACACAGTCAGTCAATGCTGTTATTCACTCTGCTTACATACTATTTTCTGGTTTACTGTGCCCCTGCCTCAGAAGAGACTTTTAAAACTAAGCTGAAAGCGTACCTTTTGGATAGTAAGTGAAACTTTAAACTATGTTGACACGTTTATGACCACCGAACACATTGCTCTTTGTGAGTCCGACAGGACTGACACATCCACCACACACAGCACAAGTGCATGATCGTGTCAAGGTGTTTTCACTTTCTTCAATTTTCTCTTTTAAAGTTTGCTGTACGACTGGCTAGATTTCCCAAAATCTATTGTTATGCAAACATCATATGCTCAGTCATAGATGGGAGAGTCAATTCTCTCACACGGCTTTGAGTACAATTGGGATAAACATATGCCAATAATCATTTTTGGGAAACCTGGCAGTTGTGATTCCTATGGAAGATCCTGCCCTGCTTGCTTTTTGCGGGATGTTCACCGTCCTGATTTGTCCACATCCTGCATGAATCACAAATTGAATATCTAGGAAAGGGAAGCGTCGTTGGATACTGAATAAGCTTGAACATATCGCTTGTGCTCAGCTTCTTTGTACTCACACTTGCTGCACTCATCGAGCTTGGAACCAGATAGTCTTAGTAAACTCGGGCATTTTAAATATTTAATCATGAGCAATATTGTTCATGACTGTATGGATTTTTTTCTGTTATATTTTCTTCATGATTTATTTCGTCGTTTTTATTCAATTTATCTATTTTTTTTATTCTATAATGACACTATAATAAATTATGGTTTGCACTTCATTAAGTTTCCTGAGATTTTAAATAAATGAAAAGTAAAATCTTGTAGGAACCCTGCTGCATAATTGCCATAATATGAGCATATGTGTGATCAGATATTTGCACTACATGATTTAGCATACAAGTACTACATGGGTCTCACTGCCTCGTGCTGTGATCTGGGAAGAGATCATATTGCGTCTCGTGCTGTTTAAATGCCTCCCTGGAGGAATTCTTTCTCAAAAAACATTTAGAAACCCCTTTCATTTTTTGTTTTTTCAGCTTTTTATGTTTTCACCTTATGCATTGCATTTTTCATCTTGGCCCGCTGAGGAAAAAAGAAATATCGGCGATTTCCTGACAGCTTTTGGAACTAAATCAGAATGTCAAATTGGACAGCAGCATTGGACTTCACTAGTTTGTTGATGCTCCACCTGATGGCTTTTATCTGTCTTTCCTTTCATTTCTTTATCTTTCTGAATCTCTCTCTCTCTCTCTCTCTCTCTCTCTCTCTCTCTCTCTCTCTCTCTCTCTCTCTCTCTCTCTCTCTCTAAGTCTTTCTCGCTCTCTGTTTGAGCAAGACAGCAGTTGTGTTGAATCAATAGTTCTCATATGCTTCAGCTCAAGAGTTGGCCCTGGGGAAGCAGAAATCCCTGAACTACTCACTACTGCCTGAGGAAGTGTGTCGCACTCTTACTCTCTCAACCTCCCTCTCTTTTTTTTTTTTTCCTCTCCTTTTCTCAAGCATTCGCAATTCCGACTCGTTATTCTAGCAGCACGTGCAAAGCTTGAAGGCTGCGAGTCAAAAAATAATAATAATTTTATTTAAATTTAAATAAAAATATACTTTACCCGAATATTCTGCATTCAAATGATTTGGAGTAATATTACTTAAGAAAGATGTAACTGTGTTTACGAAGGTAAATTGATTATTATTGTAGTGGGTTTTTTTTTTTTTGCAGAAACTTTGGATCTACAGTAAATTGAAGAGAAATCTCTGTGTATCAGATTAATCTCCACTGAAACCCAACAGTATCTTCTACTCGTAATCAAATGGTTTCCAATTCCATGCTGGAGAGGCTCTGCTCTTTTTTTTCCCCCCCTGCTCTAACACACCAAACCTAACCATGAATAGCTTAGCTGAGGAGTTAAATCAGATGTTACTTTAAAAACACCTGAAAAACATGTAACTATGGGGTCCATATGGGGAAGCGCAAAATTTAATCCCACATTACTCATTAGTCAGCATTTGCATTTTTTTTTTTTTTCATGTCTCTTGCAGTCGAGTAATTAAACGCATCCTGAGCCGTCCCCGGCATCACTTATTCATGACGCCCAGCCCTCTTTTAACCTACATTAACATCATCTCCAGGAAGCCACAATCCCTGCTGCTGTAACAGTGCTTTAATTAGCATTCACTGAACAATATCTTTGATGTCAGGGAAGAAGTTTATGAAGACGGACACGCGGTACCGCCCCGAGACACTGAGTACCAGGGAAAAGCAGAATAGCTGAATATTAATGAATGCAGGGCACGGAAACAGAATTTGGGGAATGTAGATTAGACTTTTAGATCAGGAGGCTGCTTCATCATGAATGTTTGCAGTTATGGAATGTGAGCACAGTTCTCCTTCATGGGAAAAGTTGCTGTGCTTCTGGATTGTTCAATTCCTTTTCTTTCTCAACAGATATGGTGCCATTGGTTCGTTTTATGTACAAGAGGTACAAGTTGACAATCAGCTTGTACGTGCCAAAAACACTCTCTTTCCAATGCCAACTTTACCACCTCAAACAAGTGAAAAAACAACCTCGATGCTTTAGAGTTTTACCCCAGTATCCAGTGTTTTCTTATGCACACATTTCACATAAAACCAGGTGAAATCCATTTGTTTTGTTTATTTAAATAATGACAAGGCCGGTGTAATGTCTTTCCTCCATTATCATTTGTTAAATGTATTCTAGTAAATCAAAGTTTACAGTCAAAACCGGTTAAACAAGATGAAAGCATTCAGTCTCAGCCCAGGCCACAGGCTCTTGTTACTAACACTGTAAGAGACTCATGGCTCTGCTGCTGTGTCCAGGTCCAGGAGGCAATAACCAGGCTGCAGCAGGAATCTCTCAGTCCCAGTCTCGCGCCATGATCGCTGCCGCCGCCCGCAGACGAGACTCCAGCCACAACGAGCTGTACTACGAGGAGGCCGAGCATGAGAGGCGTGTCCGTAAACGCAAGGCCAGGTGAGAGATCCAAACCCAAGGTCTTGGGATTATGCTATATTATGCTATTCGTGAGTACGTTTTCAGCTCCTAAACAGCATTTGAGGATTATTTTACCGAGAGAGACTAATTTATAGTGATTGCCAATGGCAAGTGTGATTTTTAAATTGAGCATAAATTTGCATGTTTGTATATAATGTCTGCAAAGGCAGAAAGCGGCCTCCTGATCATGATATTTTCCTTCCTCAATTAATTAAATGTAATCAGCTGCTATGTTCGTGGCCGAAGTTGTTGCATGTCGATATTATGTTCGACATGCAAGCATGGAAGGATAAAACGAGACATGGAGTGCTATAACATGAAAATAATCAGTAACAGATGTGGTTCAAGGCAGATGTGTACAAGGCAGTGTACTTGGTGCTTTTCTGCCTTAGCACATGATACACGTGAACAAATCTCATCCACTTTCCTCAATTCCAAATTATTATTGTACCACAGTTTCCCACAAATGTTGCATCAGGCTAGACTTTTACAAACACGCTGCCTTGATTTTTCCTCCTCCAGACTGGTGGTGGCTGTGGAAGAGGCGTTCACACACATCCGGCGCTTGCAGGAAGAGGAACAGAAGAAGTCTCCAGGAGATGTGATGGACCCGCGCGAGGCGGCACAGGCCATCTTCCCATCAATGGCACGAGCGCTGCAGAAATACCTGCGCACAACACGACAGCAGCACTGCCACAGCATGGAGAGCATCCAGCAGCACCTGGCCTTCTGTATCACACACAACATGACACCAAAGGTTAAGAGAAACACACGCACACACCTACAGTGTGAAATCTAAAGATTGATACAGCTATGGGGGCACTGTGACTCCAGGGTTGGGGGTTCGAATCTCGCCGAGTTTGCATGTTCTACCCGTGCTTCAGGGGTTTCCTCCAGGTACTCCGGTCTCCTCCCACAGTCCAAAGACATGCGTTGTAGGCTGATTGGCACTTCTAAATTGTCCGTAGTGTGTGAGTGTGTGCGATGGGTCGGAATCCCATTCAGGGTGTCCCTCGCCTTGTGCCCTGAGTCCCCTGGGATAGGCTTCAGGCTCCCCCGTGACCCTGTGTAGGATAAACAGTACAGAAAATGGATGGATGGGTGGATGGATGATACAGCTATATGAAGAGTTATATGACATATTGATACAACTGTTTTGTGGTTATTAGAGATTTCACAAGGAGATTGAAATTATTGCCTGTCAGGATTGTTTTATTCCACTCGGCAGAAGTGAATTGTTTCCACATTGAGTGCTGCAGAATAAAATGTCGAATAACAGCCATTGTGTTCAAAAATCATTTTGAAACTATTACCACCTGGAAAACAGGATTTTGTCCTTGCTGAGCTGTACATTATACTGTATATTAGCGTTGGGCGATCTTCTCCGTAGTCAGATCGTCCTATCGTCAGCCTGTGAGCTCACCGATACACGATATTATCACGCGCGGGGGCGGGGCAATAGTTATTATTTGCTCATTTATTTACTCATTTAGCTACTTATTTATTGACTTGTTTATTTACTCATTTATTTAATTATTTACTTACGTCGTCACGGGAAATGACGTGCGGAAAATGAGAATCGTTGTGCGTCATTTTGCGAGCAAAGACGTTAAAGAGAAATGTCATGTCGCCTATTTGGCAATATTTCAGTTTTAAACCAGACGCCAAAGGCATCCCAAGTAATATTTCCCAAGTTCGGGGAGGGAACGAGGAAGCTGGAGGCAGGCTTTATTCTTTTACTTTCACTTTTCAGCAGTTCGACATTATACACACACACACACACGCAGGCACACACACACACACACACACACACACACACACACACACACGCAGGCACACACACGGCTTGGTGCTGGTCGGCTTTCTCTCTCTCTCCCATTACTCCGGGGCTCACTCTCTCCTGAAAGCGCAGCGAGACACAAACAAATGACTTTCCATAATTACACACAGGTGAGAATCGTCACACGTTACCTGTCGTTCCACCCACCTCCCCTCCGTTCACAGCCAACGCTCCACCACGTCCACGCTGCCACAAGTACATTAATGGGAAAACGAGCCAAGTACGTCTGGACATATCATCAAAGGCATCAGCTATCAACGATATCTCTGGCTATCGCCGATCCCCCATGTCATCGTCTATCGGCACGACCCTACTGTATATCCGAATTCAGTCAACCCTTGTCAGAGTTTTTAAGCTACCGTATTAGTTAGGACTAATATGTGCATGATGCCCTGCGACTGACTGGCATCTCTTCCACCGTCCATCCTGGACACGGACCAGGATAAACTGGTTGCTGAAGATGAATGAAAGAAATATTAGTTAGTGTTAAAGCTTTGTTAACTTTGTTAGGTTTTTAAGCTTATAATCTGTTAATCAGACGCCTTCATTGGAATGTTAACAGTTTGAATGAAACGTCTATTTCGTTGAATGACGTAAGAATTGGTTTAATAATCTTCTAAATAAAGAATAATCCGCCACAAGAACCTGTGAGCGAGCAAAGATCACGTCGGATATTTTGAAAGATTTTCGTTGGTTGGAGATGGAGTGAGGAACATTTCGCCTAATATTTTGAAGCGAGACGACACAAATTCCTTTCACCTTCTGGTCAATAAGAACGTGATGAGGTATTACTAAAGCTGAAATATAAAAATTCCTACAACATAGAAGAGACTGCAGCATAATCTTAATGTCATTTCACCGCTGACGCAAAGGTCATCAGTTCACAGAGCTTTAAATAACGGGGAGTTTCCTTCCACTCGGTACCGATGAAGCCTCTTATGACGGAGGTTTTCAAACTTTTTCCAGCCTGGGACAGCTTTATCTGAGGGAGAGAAAAAAATCACGCAAACCCCCTCAAGTCAGTGAACATAATCCAACTATTCAAATATTAGGTGATTTTTTTTATTTATTTTTTTTTATGTATACAAATTTTTTTTAGCTATTTATTGAATAGCACAGTGTCATGTAACAGGATGAAATTGCAGGTAAAAAGTTTTTAATGAGAGACAGTTCAACAAATCAGGCAGAATCAAAGTCAAAACAGCAGGCAGAGGTCAAGCGATCGGCAAACAGGCTAGACTAGGCAAAGGCAAAAAAACCTGAGTCTGGAAACAAACCAAAACAGCGAAAACACACAGGAAACAGGCTTGATATAGTCAGGTGTACAGAGACAAAACGAACGTATATACGTTGCAAACTGTGGGTGAATGAATGCTGCTTGTGTGTCTGTGTGTGTCTGTGTGTGTCTGTGTGTGTGTGTGTGTGTGTGCGCTCAATCAAAAGTCTGGTGACCGAGAATGAGGCAGTGTGTGTGAGCCCTGGGAATTGTAGTCTGGGGCGGCCATGTTTGTTGGCCGTGTTGTGTGTTGGGAACTGGAGTCCGCTGACTGGATTGACCTGACACACGGAACACAATTTTTAATTGAATTTATTTTTTAAAATTCATTCATCGATTCATTTTAATTTTCTTGCATTTTGCGCAGGCGTTTTTGGAGAGCTACCTGACCCCAGGCCCGACGCTGCAGTACGGACGCGAGCGCTGGTTCGGCCGCCAGTGGACACTCGTTAGCGAGGCGTCTGTGAACAGCGGCCTCAAGGACGGCACCGTCTTCCTGCTCAAGTGTGTAGACTTTAGCCTGGTGGTCACCGCTAAAAAGATCCCCTACATCAGGCTGTCTGAGGAGTTCATCGACCCCAAATCACACAAGTTCGTCCTGCGGCTACAGTCGGAGACTTCAGTGTAGACCAGCAACTTGTGGTATTGTCTCTCTTTATGGTCCTTCAAACTTTTTTCTTTTTTTTTTTTTGCTTAAAAAAAATTTCTCAGTTGTTTGGGGGGTTTGCAGTTTTATTATGTTGTCTGTTTTTTTTATATATATATATAATATATATACATATAAATCTGTATACCACATATTTGAATATATTTCCCTTTATTTTTTCTTTGCTTTGTTGCTTGGTTTTTGGTTAAAATGAACGGACATGATGATGATGGGTTATGCGCAAAGACACAAATACGATGAGGGATAACATGACACAAGACTCAACATTCTTTTTCTTAAAAAAAAAAAAAAAAAAAAAAAAAAAATTCAGAGAAAAGAAGAAGAAGAAATACACTCGTAAGAGCTCAGTGAACCACTCATAACGGTAGACGGACCGATTACAAAACAAGACGCATCCTTTCTGCTGTTATTCTCCAGCTCTGACGGACCTGTTCAGGCACAACGCTGTAAATCAGAGCAAACTCCTCTGGACCTGATCCCTCTGGATATCCAGCTGTTGGCATCAGAGAACTCCCAGAATGCTCCTCTTTCTGGTGCAGAATTTGGAGGTTCAAATGGTAACCTTTTTTATTTTCTACTGTAAGTGCAAACTAACTCTTGGTGCTCTTTAAAACACGTTTGGTTTGTATTTCTGCTGATGATAACACAACATAATAATGTTTTCCAGTCTTTCTTTTCCACATATGCACAATGTACAGATGTGAGGTGTTGGTGTGTATCTATTGGAGTGTATTCAGACAGGTTGTGTGTTCAGCTGGTCACAAAATATGATTATAGGTCATTTGATGGAAGCCGTGGTTTTGCTCTGTTAGCATTTGGTTTGTTGAATCCAACCCAGAGGCCAGAAACAAGCTGATTTTCAGTAAAAAGTTCTGATGCTGCAAATTTCCAACAGGAAGCTGCGCTAAAACTGTATCAGTGCTTTAAAATGTTCAAGTAAAGAGATTGAATTGAGTTCAGAAATGATAACCGAACCGCATAAATGAGCCGATCCGACTCCTTATCAGGTCTTTGACCAGCATTTAGACACTGATTTAATCATATTGTTGCCTATCAGCATCGTTAAAGAGTTCAGATTCAGTAGTTTCTTAAAGGACAGACATATTATCAAAGGGATCGTTTGACCAAAAACACTAATGTGGTTAATGAAACTAGCATGATGTCATGCTACTAGGTTTCATATTGTTGTTATTTGCCTTTTTTTGTTTGTTTGTTTTTTGTTTTTGTTTTTTTGGTGGAACTATACTGTTAACAATCTGAAGCATGGATTTTTGGGATATCCTGACTGACATCGGGCACATTTTAGCAGCGGAGTTTACCGTATCCTGGTCTCTTGCTACTACTTGTCTGTGTCACACATATGGCCAAAGATAAGGACATTAACTCATTCTCTATATGGTGTTTAATAAAGCTCATTGTATGGTTATTAAGAAAGCACTTAAAATTATTGTAGAGTTTATGACTAAACACTAATCACCCTGAGATCTCAACTCGGTTCAGAAAGATGAATAAGGCTTGGTCGCTGATAAATTAGGGGAAATGCCAAGAATGGAATGTATCGAGTTAATATCAAATTAATATCCAATTGATTTAACAAAATGTGGATAACATTTTATTTTTTGTCTGATGCAACCTCTTGCATTTCATTAGTGGTCACATTTAGGAGTGGAACAGTATGCAAAATTGGTGTGATGATGATCATAAAACACTGCAGTTGTTGGTATAACGCGATACAAGTTAACACTGTTTACAATAAGGTTTCTTAGTAACCCAGTAACTAGAGTGAGATATCTAACTAAATGTTAGAGCATTTGATAAACAGATATAGGACCTATTTAAAATGAATCATGTGTCATTACTAATGAAGAAACATAACAAGAGAGACGCTACAAATCCTGGAGTTTCTTATTTTCCAGTAACAGCACATCCCAAATTATTTTATTCCTCTTATACCACAGTGATTTGTCAATGATTAAAAATGTTTCTTTATTAACGAATGGCATGCTGTACTTTTTATCAGTTTATAGTTATATTTGATGTTGTGGAATGTCCATGAAACGACATAGTTCCTATCATAACTTAGATTATAGCAGCTATGAACAGTCGCTCCATAACCTATATGTTTTATTTATTTATTTTTTTTAGTTAGTAAGACTATAAGATACAGCTTGTCATGAGAAAGCCCTCTGTGCTGAAGACTGTTAGAAAACTTAGTTATACCACTGACTGTTACAAAGGCTAAATAAACATCAGCATATCAATAACACACATTGTTTAAAAAATGTGCTAATGTAGAGTTTGTTAGAAATGATAATGTATTAGAACGAGTACATTAATATAAACCTGCTGTCTGCTATTGTCAGAGCTGCTGTTATAGAAAATTAATCAACACCTTCTGACCGATCCGATATAAGAATTTACCAGTACTGGGGTATACAGTCCGCTCAGAAAGTATTGGAACAGCAAGGCCAATTCTATTGTTTTCACTATACATTAAAGACATTTGCGTTTGAGATCAAAAGATGAATATGAGACGACAGATCAAAACTTCAGCGTTCATTTCCTCATATTTACATCTAGATGTGTTAAACAACTTAAAACATGGCACCTTTTGGTGGCAGACCACCCAATTTTCAGGTGAGCAGAAGTATGGGAACAGATAGTCTTAAAGTAAATTAAAGTAAATAAGACTTGATATTTGGTTGCATATCCCTTGCTCGCAATAACTGCAGCACCCACTGACATCACCAAACTGTTGAATTTCTCTTTTGTGTTGCTTTTCCAGGCTTCATGAGTTACATCATCAATACACATTAGTTAGCCCATTAGACAGCTCTCTGGTCTCCATGTTGGTTTATCCTTTTTAACAGCAAATGCAGTCTTCACAGGCAAAACTCAGGGCTCAAACCAAGACTAGACATCCAGAGCTATTAATTGAACATGGCACAGCTGGGCAGCAAGAAACACCTATTAGTCGTGTGTTCCAATATTTTTGATCAGACGGGTGGGTTCAAACAGAAGGTGCCATGTTCTAAGTTGTTTAACACATCTAGATGTAAATATGAGGAAATGAAAGCTGAAATTCTGATCTATCCTCTCGTATATCATCACATATCATCTATATTCATCTTTTGATCCCAAACCCAAATGACTTCAATGTATAGCGAAGACAATAGAATTGGTCTTGCTGTTCCAATACTTTCAGAGAGGGCTGTAACATCAGATAAAACACATTTATGCAATGAGCAGCAAATAGAGACACTAATTTAGCAATCAGGAACAGTCATCTTAATGTAGCCTAAAAAAATGTAACAAACACTAATGCTGAAAACATTTGCTAAATACTGAAAGGGCTTAAATACTCTTGCTGCCTTTAACAGGTTTGATGTTTTCTCTGTGTTGTGGCTTTAATCTGAAGACGTGGGTTTCGGACATTCACTTACAGGAATGATTATTATTATTATTATTATTATTATTATTATTATATACAGGAGTGATTATTTTGGTTGAAAATGCTGACTACTGAAGTTTCAGCATGTGTTCGTTGTTCACAGGAATAATGTGGTAAACTATCTGTCCTTATTTAATAATGAAGCACAACACATTTGATTTATTTCAAATCACTGTTACTGCATGCCTTAATGACTTGCTCCTGCATAGTTACTGGGTTATTAAGGAACCTTACTGTAAAGAGTAACCCACATGATGATAAGATTATTATTGTGAAGGTTACTTTAGCAGATTGTTACCATGTAATTAGGCTACTCTGTTTTTATAGAGGATTGTGTAGCATAATGACGCTCTGCACATTGAAAAAATTATTTTCATGTGACGTCATCCATATCAGTATAGCAAAATATTAGTGTACCATCATCCCTAGATACTGTTACGCCCCTGCTCATATTATAGCTGTTTTTTTCCTTCATATTTATCACTAATGCTGCTTTCACACTAGGCGTTTTTTTTTTTTTTTTTTTTTTTTTTTTTTTTTTTTTTCTGCAGTAAAAGCTGTCCAGAGTGCCTTTTGTACTGGATTATCAACAAGCGACTCACACAACATGGACACTCTAACCATAACATGGCAGCCAGTTGTATTAATTAACTTATTTATCAAGATCTATACACAAAGATTAGATTTATTTCTCGGTATTTAGCCTAACTATTGCGAGACAGAGCTGTCTTGAAATTACACATTGAAATGACAAGACTATGCATTTTTTATTTATTAACGAATGATAAATACCTTTTATCCATTTATACATTTAATGTTGTGAAATGTCGAGGAAACAAGGTATCAAGTTTCCTGTTATCACATACATTATAGCAGCTATAAACTGACATAAACAGCAACCTCTCTTTCTCTTGCAGTACAACATAAACAGCTTTACCTCTAATTGACACATAGCACTACCCAGAGTCTCCTTCTATAAATGTTAAATCAACATTCTGCTTACAGAAAGCCTTTCTTAACAACAGCTAAATTATGTTGAAGTTTCTACTATACAAGTCCCTGTGTAAGTACTATAAAAACTAAAACGTATTATTGAACAATGAGTGCATTAATATAAACTTGTGTTTATATTTTGTGTTTTTACATATATATATATATATATATATATATATATATATATATATATATATATATATATATATATATATATATATATATATATGATGTATATATATATATGTATATATATGATGAAAAAAAAAATGAAACCAGCATAAATCATGTCAGAACCTTTTCTACCTTTATTGTAAAATTTGATCCTATTATTTAAAGTAAAAAACAATAAGAATTGTTTCAGGGGGGGAAGGGGGGGGGGATTTTTACAATAACCTGGTTGTATAAGTGTGCACATCCTTTTATAATTGGGAATGTGGCAGTGTTCAGAATGAACCAATTACGTTCAAACTCACCCAACTGGAAAAACCATGGGCCACAAAGAGCTTACAAACCAGGTAAGGGATCTCATTGTTGAAAAATATCAATCAAGAGAGGGTCACAAAAAAATTCCAGGACATTGGATATACCAGGGAACACTGTAAAGACAATAATCAACAAGTGGAGAAAATACGGCACGGCAGTGACACTACTAAGAACAGTACATCCCCTCTAAAATTGATGAGAAGATCAGGAGAAAACTGGTCAGGGAGGCTGCCATGAGCCCTCCAGGAACATTAAATGAATTGTAGCAATTACTGGCAAGTACTGGTTGCTCCCTACGTGTGACAACAATCTCCCGAATCATTCATATGTCTGGGCTATTGTGTAGGGTGGCAAGACGGAAGCCTTTTTTACCAATAAATAAATAAATAAAAATCATCCAATCTCTCAAAACCATGTGGAATAATGTGTTATGGTCTGATGAGACCAAAGTTGAACTTTTTGGCCATAATACCAAAAGATATGTTTGGCACAAAAAAACACAGCACATCACCAAAAGTACGCCATCCCCACGGGGAAGCATGGTGGTGGCAGCATCATACTTTGGGGCTGTCTTTCTTCAGCTGGAACTGGGGCTTTAATCATGGTGGAGGGAATAATGAATAGCTCCAAATACCAGTCAATTTTGGCGCAAAACCTTAACGCTTCTGTTAAAACACTTAAGATGAAGAGGAATTTCACCTTTCAGCATGACAAGAAGACGAAGCAAACCACCAGATGAACAAAGTAATGGCTTCACCAAAACAAGTTCAAGGTTTGGGAATGGCCCAGCCAGAGTCCAGACCTAAATCCAATAAGAAATCTGTGGGCTGACCTGAAGAGAGCTGTGCACAGGAGATGCCCAGCCAATCTGACAGAGTTAGAATGCTTTTGCAAGGAAGAATGGCAAAATATTGCTAAGTCAAGATGTGCCAAACTGACTGGCTCTTACCCAAAAACACTGAATGCTGTGATAAAATCTAAAGGTGCTTCAACTAAGTATTAGTTTAGGGGTCTGCACACTTATGCAACCAGGTTATTGTACATCTTGCACACCTCACTAATGCTCTTGTGGCTGAATGGACGATGCCATGCTCTAAAATCTAGTGGAAAGCCTTCCCAGAAGTGGAGGTTATTATAACAGCAAAGTGGGAGTAAATTTGGAGTGGGAAGTGTGACTGATCAGGTGTCAACATACTTTTGGCTGTATAGTGTATATCCAGCATGTGCGCTGGCAATTGAGGAAGCAAACATCTAGTGTGAAAGCAGCTCTCAAGTCTGGCAGATTAATATGCATGCACTTACACCCCATGCAGGCTCAAAGCATAATTTCTTCTAGATTCTGCCTTCAAATAATAATAAAAAAACACCACTCTCTAGGATAGATCACTAAAAGCATCAGCCTCCAGCTGGCCTGCTTAATTATTAATTATATCTTCTAATATGATATTGATTTTCCTCTCGTTCCATCTTAGGTTTGTACAGTATGTTTCTGCCACTAATAGGAACTGTGCAAATGTTATTTTTGTACTTCTCATGAGAGGCAAAAGCAAAATCCTCTTTGCAAAAACAGGCTTTTTTTTTTTTTTTTTAATAATGATAACGATGATCACTGGTGTACTTTGTATGAACCTCTCTGACAATGTGACCGTGCCTCTGTTTTTACAGTGTGCTTGTATTTATACTGTATATGTGCATAATGAAGTCATTCCTACTCAGAAACACTTCAGTTAAAGCTGACACTCTTCACTTATTCCTCTGAAAAGCCAACATTTATATACTTGATGCTATGTTGTAATAAATGTTTCAAAGCTCACAGCACATTTGTATGAAATAAACATTTGTATGAACGGTCGGGTTTTAGTGGTTTTTCTTTCTCAGTACAATCTGAGTTCATATGAGTCACTCTGGCAATCCTGTAATATTAATTTGCAGTCAGAGCTGTGGAATCTTCGGACAAATGCGCCATACGTGATCATGGATACGTATGTCATCACTGTCCAGCCCTCGGCTGATTGAGATCGACGTGTCCAGATCTCCAGATCATATCCAAATCCAGTGTTAGCATTTATAGTTGATTGTACATGGATTATTATTGAAAAGGGAGAGAGATCTGGTGTGTAAAAAAAATAATAATAATCATATTTTAAAATTTAAATTGGGTGATTCACCTGTAACTCTGATATTTAAAATAGTCATTCTTTACATCATAATCATTATCACTTGCAAACAGTAGGCAATCATATCATTTTGAGTCATATTATCTTTAAGAACTCTGATATGATGCAGAATTCATAGTTGAATCAATGAGTGCAAGCTGTCCAGTCCCTGGGGGAGTGAAGCAACCCCAAACCATAACATTTCCTCCACTGTGCTTCACAGTTGGTATGAGGTGCTTCTCCTGCGCCAAACATGCCTGCTGTTATTGTTGCCAAACTACTCTATCTTTCATTCGTCTGTCCAGAGCACATTATTCCAAAAGGCCTGGTCTTTGCCTATATACTCACTGTCAAACTGTAGTCTTGCTTTAATGTTCTTTTCAGACAGCAAAGGCTTTTGCCTGGCACACCTCCCATGCAGGTCAAATTTGAAAAATCTCTTTCTGATTGTAGACGCGTGCACGTTGACACCAAGAGTTGCAAGACTTACTAGCAGATCCTGTGATGAAATTTTGGGGTTCTTGGAGACTTCTTTTTGCCTCAGACTGTCTGCTCTTGGGCTGAATTTGCTGGGACGGCCAGTCCTGGACAAATTAGAAGTTGTTTGAAATCTGCGCCATTTGTAGATGATTTTCTTTACTGAACTGTATGACTGTAGAGTAAAAGCTTCTTTTAGAGCAGCACAAATGGGGGTTCAGCATGTGCAATCTAGTTAATTTTCCAAGTTCATAACTTTCATGAATTTCTAGTGTGGGTGAAGGATGGATTTTAAACTAATGTACGTTGTTATTCATCTAAATGTGTCTTTGGTGTTTAAAGTTAAAAGGTAATAAAGTTAATAGGGCCCTGGGAAAATGAGTTCTGACTACATAAAACCTTTGGAAAAATTTACTTGATGTGTGTTAACAGAATCTTGAGCTGGGGAACATGGGACCCTGGGAACATAGCAATGACCCCTGTTTTTAGCTAACATAAGTATGCTAGCTTGCTTTGTTGTCTCTGAGTTGTGATCACACAGCAAGCACATTTACAATGCAGCATCTGGGATATATTTATTTAATAAAGTTTACCATACTTATTGATATGGTGAAGCTTTGGTGTTAGATGTTCGTTTAACATTTATAGAAGGAGTCTCAGTTTTCCACCAGAGGAAAGTGTTCATGACGGAGGACTTTGGATTTTCTTTGGAGTTTCTTGATATAATGGCCATTGTGGTGATTCTGTCATGTTTTATTCCTTACTGAAATGGCAGTTCCTTTATTCCTCTTGCAAAACTTTGCCTGAATGATTACCAGAGATTACTAGATAATAGATACAGCTCTCTTTTACATTCTAAGACAATATCATAATAAGATTAGTGCTTTAGCCTTTGCGTGGGATCGGCAATTCCCAAAGTCCTCCTCAAACATGATGTCAGGTGATTAGTCACACGCCTGGCTTTCAACCTCCATACCATAAATTAGAGATGGGAGGATTTTTATGAGGAGGTAATGGTGAGTAATCCAGAACAAACTTGCATGAATCATGTTTATCCCTTTTACTTAGCCACAGTTTAAGGTTTCTACAAAAGTAGCAACCGAGGATGTGCATCCCACTACAAAGATCTGCTTTCAGCTGACAGCTTTAATATTATGTTAACATGAAGCCTTTTTAGAGGACAGAGTGCGTGGAGCATCTAATCACTAGCAGATACCTAATTATGCTTGAAAGCCCTGGAGAAATGTTGAAAGCTAAGCCTTACTTACACACACATTACACACATTATATTACACTATGCTGTTTATTGCCTCATCTGGGTTTTTCTATTTCCTGAGAAGAGTTTCTGAGACTTTCTGGATGTGTGTGTGTGTGTGTGTATATACAGTGCCCTCCACTAATATTGGCACCCTTGGTAAATATGAGCAAAGAAGGCTGTGAAAAATGGTCGTTTTGATCTTTTGTTCAAAAAATTCACAAAAATACTCTGCTCTCATGGATATCAAACAATTGCAAACAAAACACAGGTTTATCCAAAAATATATATATATATATATATATCTTTGTTAAATATAGGTGTGCAACAATTATTGGCACCCTTTAGTCAATACTTTGTGCTGCCTCCCTTTGCCAAGATAACAGCTCTGAGTCTTCTCCTATAATGCCTGATGAGTTTGCAATTTTTCTAAATTACCACAGGTTAGGTTTAGGTGTAGGCATAGCATTAATTAGCTGTATTAATAATAATGGCAATGGAGGTTCTTCACAAGGATGAAAATAAATAGATTTTTTTTAAAAATCCAACTTCACCACATAGTCGAGTTTAATTCCTGATTATATGAAGTATTTTGGAAGTAGTAGAAGATCTGATACATCTTGCTGATCAGGGTTTAAATGAACAGTTTGATACAGTAATATGTGCAGTTCTACTGAAACATACTACATACCTTACATAACATGTTTATGAACGTATTAATCTTATAAACCAGTCTACACATGTACTGATTTTCACTGATATCTGCACCAGTGGAACTGTATTATTATTATTATTATTATTATTATTATTATTATTATTATTATTATTATTATTATTGCCTTCAACAAGTCATTTTATTCTACTTGGATTCTATAAATACTGCAACAGATGTATAAAAAAGTTACACTAATCATTAGTGACATATCTGCCAATCAATCATCATCGTCATCATCATTGTCATCATCATCATCATCATCATTGTGGTCATCATCATCGTCATCACCACCATCATCATCATCATCATCATCATCCAAATCATCTTCATCAAGGTCATCATCTTCGGTGTTGACCTTCCCTGAAAGGACATCCTCGATCCAGTCTTCCAGCTCCTCGGCCGTGGGCAGAGCCTCGTCGTTAGGTATCGTCAGCCACACACTGTCTGCCTGTCACACATCACACACACACACACACAAAAATATATTGGGTAATTTAAAATTAATTTTATCTGTACTGCTGCAAGATCGAAGGTGATGACCTGGCTCAATGGGACATGAGGGTCAATCATGACATATTTGTATTTTGCTGTTAGAAGTCTTTTGCTATTCTTTCTGTGCAACAGCACAGGCATTAATTTGAGGATGATTAAAGGAATACTCCAATGCTGTTCAAGCCAATCTCAGTTCACTGCATCGGTACCATAAAGTACTGTATGATTACCACAGACAAAAGTTTGGACGTTTCCTTGTAGTGAGAAAAGAACGCCAAATCTGTTTACTCAAATCTCACTTATAATGTAAGTCTAAGAGCAGGAGTTGGAGCAGTCTATACAAATAGTCATAAACACAGCTTTATAATAGTCATTGTAAGATCTGAATATGTACTATTTTTTCTCAGGGAAGAATTTGTAGCTATGTATTAGTAACATAGGGGTTGAGTAGGTTTGATGGCCTGTGGATCCCACGAAAGTATAAATAACCAGAATTATTATTTATCATCTTGCTCCTGCATTGGAACGTTCAATAACATGGAACATGATCTCTCATCATTCTGAATTTGTGTTACACAGTCACATATTTTACATGTTTATTGAATTTCACTGTCCATAGACATCCATTTCAAATGATTTTTTTATGAAACAGGTTTTCCAATCTTTTCTCAGTACAGGGATACATGCTAAAATTATTCTTTGTGGTAATCACCCAGATCAACTAAATAGACATTAAGTGGGAAAATATTGACTATACTGTTGAGGTCAGCTTCAAGGATTTCTGTGTTATTTGTTAAGCAGGGATGAATACCATGGCTTATGGACAGAATTAGTAGTGACTGTTAATAGCAGTTTAGCTTCATACAACATCAGAACAATCTTAGAAGATCATAAAGTCACTAAGACAAGTGACAGAATCCAACCCTTGGTGTCTCTAGAGATGTCTACAAGACAAACTGATTAGATGTTTGGGTGGATGGTAGCCATGCTTTCCAGGTGATATTAAAGAACCAGCCTGTGGAAAAGCCTCTCCGTCTTGAGGAACGTCAGCCATATTTGTGTAGCACGTTCGTGTTCTGGCCCGAAACCTTAACCATTCACAAGTGTGGCTAACGCAATTCCATTATAAATGTGTGTTCTTCGTATCGTGATGGGTGAGCAGTCCTGAAGCCAACTCACATCTGTCACGTTGACCACACCGATCTGAGGTCTGAACAGGTCCACTTTAAAGGTCTTTTCCCAGTAGGCAGTCAGCTGTGTGGAGAAGGGAAGCAGTAAAACTCTGGCACAAAAGTACTCATTCGTTTCAAAACATGGACTGCTACTGGATCTAATAAATGCCAACACTTTTAGACATCTCACCAAGGGGAAGTCATCAGGGTCAATCCACATAATACTCAGGTCTGGGTTCTTGGTGTTGTCTCTGGCCACCTCTTTCAATATCTCCAAAAATTCATAGCCATCTATAATAAAGGAATATTCAAACATTTCTTGATACACTGCCTTTCAAACTTTTGTGAACACTTGATTATAGTTTAATCACTAAGTAGAAGGTAAAGGAAAATCTAAACCTCATTTGTTTTATTAATTGGCCACTCTCCAACCATAATAGATCTGTATTATGTTTTATTACAGTTTAAAGTCCCCATGAAGTGCCTTGCGACTTTGAGCGCTGAGCGTTATTCGATGTGTTGACGTAATTTCCACTAAAACAGGAAGTCAGGGTGGGACATATCGAGTGGCTCCTCCGCCGTTTTAAACAGCCAATTGCTCAACAATGGCAACTTCGGCAAGGTGATATTTATAATGTTGGGGCGGGACACTTCAGATTATATTTGATTGGACAGAAAATCTAATGAGACGCTGAAGTGCAGAATGATGCCATTATAATTGTTGATCTGTATTGGTGGTAGAGAGAGACTGTAAATTTTGAAAGTGTATATCTTCTAAATGCGAATTTTGTCATTGTTTTGGAGCACAGTAGCTTACAGATAACTTTAAGGCTAACCTATTCATACTTAAAGCTACAAAATGTCAATTTTGATGTCATGGGGACTTTAAGCACTTTTTTTTTCACTTTATTGCAGTTTAAACACTAAATATGGTAAATAAGGAAAAATATTTTTTCCACCAAAATTCCTTCCATCCTATTGGGACTCTAATGCAGTGCTCTAATAAATACAGATGCACATGGAAGATAAACCATTTAAAAAGTTATAGATATTACTAGTATCCTTTCTAAAACAAATATATGTTGTATGATAAGAAGAGTGATGAAGAACTAACATTATGGAAATATTAGTGTTAACATTCATACAACTAAAATTGTTACAGCATTGCTGTAGGAACGTTCATAAATATTATATATATATATAAACATTATAACAACCGGAAAACAAATTCAGTGTTCTTAGTGCCAAACCAAAGGTTTCTAGAATCATAGCAATCTGCAAAAATTTATTAGCTGGGCAGATGAAGATTATTTCCAAAAGATAAACATTTCTTAGGTTATTTGTACCTAATTCTGACTATTTTTTTTAAATACATATTTTTGATTAGACAACTGTTTGAGGTTTAACCACAAATATCAAAACAAAGGGTTTAAACATTCTTTTTTTGTATTTTGAATGATTTATCGAATTATATTGTTCATTATCATAGTTACTACCTGTGCATTTAGATGTAACATTCATTCAAAACAAAAATTGAACTAGTGAAGACAAACCTGGGTCCTCTTCCTCGGCAAAAGCCACAATGTGGATCCCATCCATGTCATCCTCCTGTAAAACAGTTAAGTAGAACATGAACCATTACAAAGTTCCATTAAAATAAAGTAATTTTGATGATAATATGAATTTCTGAGTGACACCTTTAAGACAACAATATTCTGCTCACCCAGGTTTCAAACATGTCCTCTGCACGTAGCTTCCTTAGAGTTGGTCTGAGTCGAAATGATGAAATAAGCCATAAAATCTGTTATATTAGAAACTTTATATTCATGGATTAAAAATGGTCAAAAAGAGTCTCACCTCCGGTGTCGATTGACAAAATCCACTATCTCATTCTCAGAGTTGGGTTTGTCTGGTATGGTGACTGGCTCGTCCATGAACGGCTCGTAGAAATCCACTTCATTCATCTTAAGAGTCAGCTGCTTGGCCACCTGTAGCAGAGCACCATCACTCAGCACTTCCACACACACTGAAGCCTTTATCCTTAATGAAGTGCTCTCAGTGAGCTTGGAGTCAATTCTCTTCAAATGCAGACAGTTCAATTCAATTCTTGAGATGAGCTCACCTCAGTAGTTGTATGGGGTTGTTTTCAGACACAAAAAAAGACTCCATTTGAGATTTTGCCTTGTAGAAAATGAATATCCATCTGTTTCACTAGCGCTTCAGAAAGAGGTGGCACTTACCCCTTTGTCGAACGTAGCAAAAAACTTCACGTAAGGCTGAAATCGTTCTGCAGCCCCCTGAAAAGCCTTGTAGTCTGAAAAAAAGGGGAAGCTTTGAATGAGAATGGCAGGGAAAAGATGACAGCTGGAGAGCAAGGGAGGCCAATGCACCCTCATTTTCCAATCCATCAGAAAGTGATAATGTGGAAAATTGTGAGCAGTAAAATGCCGCCACAAACCCACATGTGTAAGGCTGCCATAACAATACAACTGAAGGTCACAGCAAAGGCCTCTTCAATCTCCTCCTCTTGAAATGGGATTTTTAATAAAGGTTGGGGAGCAGTCATATACGAGAAGATTACTTTTCTCCTCAGTGGGAAAGCCCTATAATTGCTCCTAAACTACTGTATATTGGGAAGTGCAAGTGAGACAGACAGACAGACAGATAGATGGATAGATAGATAGATATAAAAAAGTCTACACACCCCTGTTAAATTTTTTTGCGGGGGGGAAAAAAAAGATAAATCATGTCAGATCTTTTTCTTTTTCCTTTTTTATGTGATATAGCAACTGACACAATTCAAGTGAAAAAAATTATAAACATTTTAGGAAAAAGAGAAAAAGAAAAAACTTAAATAACCTGGTTGCATAAGTAATTGGGGATGTGACTGGGCTCGTAATGAACCAATCACATGCAAACACATGTTCAAATGTAATTATCATACACCTGTCCTCAGTGAGGTGATTCTGATTAACCCCAAATGAAGATCAGCTGTTTCTATCTGTCTATCCATGTATCTGTCTGTCTATGTATCCATCTATCCATCCATCCATCCATCCATCCATCCAAGATCAGCAGTTTTAACAGTGGCATGTAGCCTTTTTATCCACTGTAGCTAGCTAGATAGATACAGTGGGTATAGAAAATAATCACCCCCTTTAAAATAATCACATTTTGTTGCTTTTCAGCCTGAAATGAAGACGGACACCGTTCTGTGTCCGTCTTCTTTTTTTTGGGGTGATCCTTTTTCCAACTCAGTGATTCTAGTTTTTAATGTTTTAATTTTTTTCTGACATGTTGGTGTTATATCTTTCACTTTGATGTTATAAGTTGCACTGAGTAAATGCAGCTGGATAAAACAAAAACTGTGTCCATTTTCATTTCAGGCTGAAAAGCAACAAAATGTGATTATTTTAAAGGGGGGTGATTCTTTTCTATACCCACTGTAGATAGATAGACAGACAGGCAGATCGTGATCCTCGTTGTTTTTTCTCCCATTTACAGAGTTTGGGGTGTCCCTGAAACCAGAGCAGATATTTCCCTGGGCAGATATTTTATTGACAGCTGTTGAAATCGGCATCTGTCACAATTTTCAAACCTAAAGCCATTCTAAACAGAATGAATAGAATGTCCGTAACAAAAGGATTAACATTTACAGCGTTTTGCAGACGCCCTTATCCAGGGCGACATACAATAATCTAATTTTTTTTATACAAATGAGCAGTTGAGGGCCTTGCTCAAGGGCCCAGCAGTGGCAGCGCTGGGATTTGAACTCAAGACTTCCCGAACAGAAGTCCAATGTCCTACTGAGCTACCACTTCCCACAGAATGTGTCCAAGTCCCACACATTGCCTGTTCTTCTGTGGCTTCATATTGCAAGAAACATGCTGACAAAGGCTCCAGTGTTACAATTATACCATTAAACCATAGTGATCTGTAGTTATCACTGTTTATCTAGATGTATTAATATTTCACTATTAATGATTAACTGCACTTATCTGGTGAGTTGTACATGAATTCCTAATTTCATAACCCCTTAAACACCCTGATTTTTATTACTGTTATAAATCTTTAAGCATTTTACCCAGTAATGATCAACTATTTAGTAACTACAGTGAAACTAATAGGGGGAAAAATAGTATATAGTGTACTGTATGTAGGTACAAGGCAAAATCGCTGATTGCCCCTTTAAATGAGTGATTTTAAGACTAATCTTTACTACACACACTAGTAAGAGTGAGTAGGATTTATAAGGCTCACGTTCTGAATCTTTGCCCTTGAAGTAGCCAATGAGACGGATGTCTTCGTCCATCCTCTCAAAAGCACGCTGCTCCATAGGGTTACTGATGAGCTCCACTGCATCCTCCAGAAGCTACAGATCAAACACACAGACAGACAGACAGAGACAGAGAGAGAGAGAGAGACAGAGAGACAGAGAGAGAGAGATTCTAAAGCCTTGCTGACATTACAGTCTCATGTTCAGTATTGAGGATTCAGATCACCTATGGGTCAGAGGTGAAGTTGGCAAATATTTAATAAATACTGCACGGTATGGACTAAAGAGTAAATTGTGCCTATATTTGTACATATTGTCATTATAATATGCCTTTAATACAGTCCTGAACCCTTAATGTGACTTGTGATGTGCTATTTTGACTGCAATTATTTCTATTTGTTGGGTAAAACACTCATCCGGTTGTTCTGAGGCTGCCCTGGACACACAATAATGGATGTGCTGATTTATTTGAGGTTTGTTTGCATATTCCAGCCTTCTTCACAGAGGGGAACTCTTAGAGCCTTCTAGTCCTTCAGATTAAAAAAAAAAAAAAAACAAAAACCTACAGTACAACAAAAGATATGCAGTCAGACATATTTGTGGTGTCTGTGTGTCAGTGTCTGTGTAGTTACAGCCAAGCAACTCAGGCCTCTAAGCTCCTTGCTTTATAGGACTACAGGACTTATATAATTACCCAATCACATTTTGACTACAAGTGGCCGGGACTACTTAGTGGGGAAACATCTGTGAGCAGCTTTTCACAAAATTTGATCTGTTTAGGAAACAGAAAAAGTACTTTCTACAAAAAGTAGAAAATCTGACTCAGTCAGCAAGTGTGTCTATTAAAACAGGATTTTTTTAATAAGGTGTGGCAACAAAGTAATACATTAAGGCCACAAGTTAAGCATCTCAAGAACTATTCCATGGACGCAAAGTAGTGTCAGCTATTGCATTTTAAAATAATACTGCATTTAAAATTTTATGAGATAAATTAAACTATGACTTATGTCTTGGAATGACCCATAAAGATATACTGGAGTCACTGGCATTATGCCATAGATATACCATAAGCCTGTGTTACCTTAAATTAGTGCTGACAGACTTTTTCTTCTGTTCCCACCAAATTATGAAGGTATGGCATGCCTTATTTAAAATAAACACCATGTCACTTTAGAGACTCTGTACTTTTTCTCTTGTTCCCACCAAGTCATTAACTGCAGGCCACATATTAAGTATGACGTTAAAACAACATTATAATTCGTGGCCATGAGATACTTAGTTAGTGGCCTCATTATTATCTTGGGGCCACACCTTAAAAAATAACCACCGTGTTGATTCAGAGTTTCAAGCCGCAGTGCCGTCAAGGCCCTTGAGCAAGGCCCCTAATCCTATCTGCTCCAGGGGCGCTGTATCATGGCTGACCCTGCACTCTGACCCCAACTTCCTAACAAGCTGAGATATGTGAAGAAACTAATTTTACTGTACTGTAATGTACAGTACTGGGCAAAAGTTTTAGGCACATGCAAAGAAATGCTGTAGAGCAAAGATACCTACAAAATAATTAAATGAAATGTTTCTCCATTCTCCAAACCCAGCAGCCTTCATTGTGTTTTTTGTCTGAAAAGTGTTTCTTACGAAATATGCTGCTTTCTTTAGTGACATACAAACGTTTTTCTGTAACATTTAATTTTGTGCTAGAAAACTAATGTTTGGGAATCTAAAATGTTTTTTTGTACTGACTTGATAATGTAGAAGTCATAAAATAAAAAATCTATAACAAGGTTTGTACTAAAAATATATAGGGTGCCTAAAACTTTCGCAAAGTACTGTATATGTGACAAATAAAGGCTTCTTATTCTTCTAAAGTCCAACTGGGCTGAGTGAAAAAAAATGGAGATAGTCAGGAATACCCTAGCAGCACTCTTAGCGCAATGATTTAAGCTTGATTGCTTTTTCACATTATTACATAACATTACATACATAGAATCAGAGTTCTGGTTGGCCGTGTGATGTTTTTGGTCTATCGGCTAATGATCATGTTGAAATCATGTTTGGCTATTGATGGTCTATGCCTTTGTTTTATTGATCCAGTTCCTTACCGAGCCTCTCTCATGTATGTCCACTAAGTTAATTATTTGATCTGAAATAGATTTTTACTGCAGGACTAGATCTAAAATGCATGGTTCACCATTGCTACATCATATACAGTATGTACCGTACAATATATTGGGCACTAATGCAACTGTTGAATCGCTGATACCATCTGATGAAATTATGCCCACTTCCACCCCCTAATGGTGAAGCCATGAAATAAATGAGGCAATCCCATTCGTTACACTCACATCTAGCAGGAACTCGACCAGTGTGTCTGCAGAGAGCTCTCCATCAAACTCAATCATACGTTCATCCTTAAAGACATAAATGCTGCCCTCTTCCTCCAACCCTGTCAAGGAGATCAAAAGACATACAGTATACTGTATATAGAAAATGTTCTGGGAACTTTTTATTTATTAGACATTTATTTATTAGACATTTATTGGGCATTATGTGAGTCACAAGGATGCAACCTTACCCAGCTTCTTGGCCACCTTGGCATCCTTATGAGAATCCACCAATCCGAACCCTATGTCTCGGTCTTCCAAGATTTGGGCAGCCAGCTATAAATTCGAGAAAGAGAGATGACAGGCAGAAACAATGTACACTTGTACTATGCAAGTACACACTTTGAAATCACATGCCATATGTTATAGCTAAACAGAAGGTTATTTATAAGCCTCAGTATTAGTAGAGTGCCAGTCTGGTGTCATATCGCCAGATTGACTCCAAGTGGAATCACTTACTGGATCAGTGATGTTTACTGAATTATGTGGCTTAGATATGATATGAGAGGAGACCAAAATCAGACCCCTAGAGAGGCTTTGGCTCTTTTTTCAGCCTCGGAATCAGGTCAGTACCTCAAAGTCACACACCATTTATCCAAGACCTAGAAGACTGCTGTTTGCAAACTGTTAGAATTTCATCTCCAACTGTTACAGTTTCACAAAAATGTTCAGAGAAGCTGAACACATATAGAGAAGAGTCTTATTTCATGCTGATCTGAGGTCAGTTTGGTGTTCATTCAACCACTGTAAACATGCCATTATACTAATTACCATATAATTCAGTGTCCAGTAAAGAAGAGTCTCTCATCATATTATTTTCTGATTTTAAAAAAGCAAACCCAACCAATAGTGATGCTACAGAAAAAGATCTAACCTGACGGAAATCTGCAGTACGTAACTTATTTCTAAATACACTTCATTCGTCCTTAGTTACTAATAGGTAACTAGTCAAGCACAAATAACCAAACATAAAATCTCCTCCCATTTTCATCATTCATGTTTCTTTCTCCATCACACAATCACTTCTTACCTCCAGAACCATCTCCCTCATGTGGAAATGCTGCTGAAGCTCCCTGTCAGTGGGCATCGCTTCATGGTAAAGAAGGCACAGCATGTCATACTTCTTCAATGCTTTCTTGTAGTTCCTCTCGTTGATGTTCAGCACTCGGTCCTTGCCATCGAAGCTCGGGAATTCCAGGCCTTCTTCTGTAGAACTTCTGGAGAGAAGAGACAAGCAGGAGAGAAGGAGAAGCCAGAGAGACAACATGGTCCAAAGAACAGAGGGTTCAAGCAGGAGGAGAAGAAGAGGAAATGGAAAAAGGTTGCAAATCCTAGAGGGATAGTAAGGCTGAGAGAGGTCAGGTCCTTGACTTAATGGATAAAAGTGAGAGAGAGAAAAACTCAGTCACGAACAGCTGTGGTGAAGCATTAGTACTGAGTCTGGTCTAAACTCTCACTTTCACCTAGAGTAAAATACGAATCTGCGAATGTCTCTGCGTTACCAGATAACTATACAGATCCTACATAATTATGTCCATTCTCCTGGGACTGAAAGCCATTTTAGATGGCCCCTTGTTTCAAGGATAAATATAGATGATGTGCTGATGAAAATGAGGACAGTTTGGAGCACCACTGGGAATCACTGACACCTCAGACATGAGAAGAAATTAAAGCTTGAAGTAAGAGTTGGATAGCAGGAATTTTAGCCAGGTGGTCTTCATTAACTTTAACACACAGGATATTATAAACTTCAACTTCTCTGATATCCTGATGCGCTCTAAATATATTGCATTGGGAAATCAAATACATATTTTTGTGTTGCTTGTTGTACTGTCTCTGATTGTTACATTCAATCAACTAGGACATTAAACAAAACCCATGGACCAGGTATGGAGGGCATTAATCAGAGAAGCAACAAAGAGAGTGAGTAACCCTCAACATGATGCTACTACCACCATGCTTCAATGGGGCATGGTGTTCTCATTGTTATAAGCAGTGTAGGGCTTTGTGCGAGGGCCAATTTGGTCCAGACCAGAGAAGATTTTCCCATATTTTTTTTATATGTTAGAGTGTTAGAGTGTTATTTTATATGTTATCCCATATGTTAGAGTGTCTAACATGTCTTTTGGCAACTAATCGGATACAAATAGGATTTCATATGGCTCACCACTCTTCCTTATGTCTCTAACACTTTCAGAGTCACTCTTGGATTTTACCAACTGGTACAGTAGTATGGTGCTGTTTAGTGTAGTAGTATTTGATGTTTAGTACAGTAGTATTTGATGTTTAGTACAGTAGTGTGTGATGATTAGTACAGTCGTATATGTTTAGTACAGTAGTGTGTGATGTTTAGTACAGTAGTGTGTGATGTTTAGTACAGTAGTGTGTGGTGATTAGTACAGTAGTATATGATGTTTAGTACAGTAGTGTGTGATGTTTAGTACAGTAGTATTTCATGTTTAGTACAGTAGTGTGTGATGTTTAGTACAGTAGTATTTGATGTTTAGTACAGTAGTGTGTGATGTTTAGTACAGAAGTATTTGATATTTAGTACAGTAGTGTGTGAAGTTTAGTGCAGTAGTGTGTGAAGTTTAGTACAGTAGTGTGTGATGTTTAGTATAGTAGTATTTGATGTTTAGTACAGTAGTGTCATGTTTAGTACAGAAGTATTTGATGTTTAGTACAGTAGTGTGTGATGTTTAGTACAGTAGTATTTGATGTTTAGTACAGTAGTGTGTGATGTTTAGTACAGTAGTGTGTGAAGTTTAGTACAGTAGTGTGTGATGTTTAGTACAGTAGTATTTGATGTTTAGTACAGTAGTGTGTGATGTTTAGTACAGAAGTATTTGATGTTTAGTACAGTAGTGTCATGTTTAGTACAGTAGTGTGTGAAGTTTAGTACAGTAGTGTGTGATGTTTAGTACAGTAGTGTCATGTTTAGTACAGTAGTGTGTGAAGTTTAGTACAGTAGTGTGTGATGTTTAGTACAGTAGTATTTGATGTTTAGTACAGTAGTGTGTGATGTTTAGTACAGTAGTGTCATGTTTAGTACAGTAGTGTGTGAAGTTTAGTACAGTAGTGTGTGATGTTTAGTACAGTAGTATTTGATGTTTAGTACAGTAGTGTGTGATGTTTAGTACAGTAGTATTTGATGTTTAGTACAGTAGTGTGTCATGTTTAGTACAGTAGTGTGTCATGTTTAGTACAGTAGTATTTGATGTTTAGTACAGTAGTGTGTGCTGTTTAGTACAGTAGTATTTGATGTTTAGTACAGTAGTGTGTGATGTTTAGTACAGTAGTATTTGATGTTTAGTACAGTAGTGTGTGAAGTTTAGTACAGTAGTGTGTGATGTTTAGTACAGTAGTGTGTGATGTTTAGTACAGTAGTATTTGATGTTTAGTACAGTAGTGTGTCATGTTTAGTACAGTAGTGTGTCATGTTTAGTACAGTAGTATTTGATGTTTAGTACAGTAGTGTGTGCTGTTTAGTACAGTAGTATTTGATGTTTAGTACAGTAGTATTTGATGTTTAGTACAGTAGTGTGTGATGTTTAGTACAGTAGTATTTGATGTTTAGTACAGTAGTGTGTGAAGTTTAGTACAGTAGTGTGTGAAGTTTAGTACAGTAGTGTGTGCTGGTTAGTACAGTAGTATTTGATGTTTAGTACAGTAGTATTTGATGTTTAGTACAGTAGTGTGTCATGTTTAGTACAGTAGTATTTGATGTTTAGTACAGTAGTGTGTGATGTTTAGTACAGTAGTATTTGATGTTTAGTACAGTAGTGTGTGATGTTTAGTACAGTAGTATTTGATGTTTAGTACAGTAGTGTGTGAAGTTTAGTACTGTAGTGTGTGATGTTTAGTACAGTAGTATTTGATGTTTAGTACAGTAGTGTGTGATGTTTAGTACAGAAGTATTTGATGTTTAGTACAGTAGTATTTGATGTTTAGTACAGTAGTGTGTGATGTTTACTACAGTAGTATTTCATGTTTAGTACAGTAGTATTTGATGTTTAGTACAGTAGTATTTGATGTTTAGTACAGTAGTGTGTGATGTTTAGTACAGTAGTAGTAGTATTTGATGTTTAGTACAGTAGTGTGTGATGTTTAGTACAGTAGTAGTAGTATTTGATGTTTAGTACAGTAGCGTGTGAGGTTTAGGGGGATAAATTCATAAATTTAAAATCTATGTCCTGAATTTATATACTTCTGTAAAGCTGCTTTGGGACAATGTCCATTGTTAAAAGCGCTATACAAATAAACTGAACTTGAACTTGAACTTGTTTAGTACAGTAGTATTTCATGTTTAGTACAGTAGTGTGTGATGTTTAGTACAGTAGTATTTCATGTTTAATACAGTAGTATTTGATGTTTAGTACAGTAGTGTGTGATGTTTATTACAGTAGTGTGTGAGGCTTAGTACAGTAGTAGTAGTATTTGATGTTTAGTACAGTAGTAGTAGTAGTATTTGATGTTTAGTACAGTAGTGTGTGATGTTTAGTACAGTAGTGTGTGATGTTTAGTACAGTAGTATTTCATGTTTAATACAGTAGTATTTGATGTTTAGTACAGTAGTATTTGATGTTTAGTACAGTAGTATTTGATGTTTAGTACAGTAGTAGTAGTATTTGATGTTTAGTACAGTAGTGTGTGATGTTTAATACAGTAGTAGTAGTATTTGATGTTTAGTACAGTAGTGTGTGAGGTTTAGTACAGTAGTATTTGATGTTTAGTACAGTAGTGTGTGATGTTTAGTACAGTAGTATTTCATGTTTAATACAGTAGTATTTGATGTTTAGTACAGTAGTATTTCATGTTTAGTAGTGTGTGAGGTTTAGTACAGTAGTGTGTGATGTTTAGTACAGTAGTGTGTGAGGTTTACTACAGTAGTATTTCATGTTTAATACAGTAGTATTTGACGTTTAGTACAGTAGTTTGTGATGTTTAGTACAGTAGTAGTAATATTTGATGTTTAGTACAGTAGTGTGTGATGTTTAGTACAGTAGTGTGTGAGGTTTAGTACAGTAGTGTGTGATGTTTAGTACAGTAGTAGTAGTATTTGATGTTTAGTACAGTAGTGTGTGAGGTTTAGTACAGTAGTAGTAGTATTTGATGTTTAGTACAGTAGTATTTGATGTTCAGTACAGTAGTGTGTGATGTTTAGTACAGTAGTGTGTGAGGTTTAGTACAGTAGTATTTCATGTTTAATACAGTAGTATTTGATGTTTAGTGCAGTAGTGTGTGAGGTTTAGTACAGTAGTAGTAGTATTTGATGTTTAGTGCAGTAGTGTGTGAGGTTTAGTACAGTAGTATTTCATGTTTAATACAGTAGTATTTGATGTTTAGTGCAGTAGTGTGTGAGGTTTAGTACAGTAGTATTTCATGTTTAATACCGGTGTGTGATGTTTAGTACAGTAGTATTTCATGTTTAATACAGTAGTATTTGATGTTTAGTACAGTAGTGTGTGATGTTTAGTACAGTAGTGTGTGATGTTTAGTACAGTAGTAGTAGTATTTGATGTTTAGTACAGTAGTAGTAGTATTTGATGTTTAGTACAGTAATATGTGATGTTACAATAGTTTGTGACTTTAAACGCAACCATTTAAAGACTTTTAACGCAGTCAGACCAGAGTAGCAGATCACCGAGCGCGCGATAAAGTTTCTCAGTCACAACTAATCTACACAAAAACATGGAGCTTTTCTGTTTGTCCTTGCCGCTTTTTCTTTTCCTCTTGATTGAACCAGAGTTTAGTCTGTCTGATGAAGGTAAACCTTTTTATATCACGAAATACTAACTTTAAAGATATTAATCAGGGTGGAAATTTCACATCGAGCTGCTTTTTGAAGCCTAGTATTCATTCATTAGCGGTAAACGGTAGGCTGAATTCCAAATGTCCTTATGCTTCCTATATAAATGACCTACATCGAGTATAAAATAAGGGCTTCTACACGTCATGTAGTGCACTCTGTGTACAATAGGATGCTGTTTGGTATTCAATTGCTGTATTCTGTTACTTCGAAGATTAGCTAGTCAGTAACATTAGGACTTTTTGTCGTGTGAACTGTGCTAATATGCTGTGTTTGCTTTCAAACGGTTTTAATGTGAGTGTGAATAATTTAAACAAGACCATTAGCTAAGAGTTGTAGTAATATATAACTAATATTATATAAACAGTGGCAGCAGATGATGTTGAACTTTACTCTGCTTTTTTCACTGAATGAGTCTGTGCTGTTACAAAGATGTCAAACTTTAACAACATTTCTCACTTCACACCAGGAGCACGATGGCAGAAATATCTCACTCAGATTTCTGAGGCCACCAAAAACTACCAGCCATGCAGCCAGGAGAACTGCAGCTGCCACATCAGGTACATTTCTCCTCCATCCATTTTCTGTACTGCTTATCCTACACAGGGTCGCGGGGAGCTTGGAGACTGTCTCAGAGAACTCGGGGCACGAGGCGGGGGACACCCTGGACGAGATGCCAACCCATTGCAGGGTTACAATCACACACACTCACACACTACGGACAATTTTGGAAATGCCAACACGTATCTTTGAACTGGGGGAGGAAACCGGAGTACCTGGAGGAAACCCCCAAAGAACATGCAAACTCCGGACACAAAGGCGGGAATCGAACCCCCAACCCTGGAGGTGTAAGGCAAACGTACTAACCACTAAGTCCCCTGTACATTTTTATAATAATAATAATAATAATAATAATAATAATAATAAATAATATTAAATAATCCTGGTTTACTTTTCAACTAGGCGTATAGCAGGTTGATGTCTTTTTTTCTTCTTTGAAAATTCCAGGCTATTGAAAAAAAATTAAAGGCACCATTGTGATTGATGCAGAGATCCTACTTTTGCCTGGATTACTTCAACTACCTAAAAAATGCACACTTTTTCCCCCCTGACAAATTGTGACCATTACTCAGTATTGGGTCCCTGCACCCCACAAATGATCACACATACCCTCCTTAGTAAAAGCAGTTAAAAGCAAGAAGTTTCATGACAGTAACATACACTATATGGCCAAAAGTTTGTGGACACCTGACCATCACACCCATATGTGCTTGGTAAACATCCTATTCCAGATTTATTCCTGCTTTGCACTTAATAACCTCCACTCTTCTAGGAAGACTTTCCTCTAGATTTTGGAGCATGGCCATGGGGATTTGTGTTCATTCAGCCACAAGAGCATTAGTGAGGTCAGGCTCTGATGTTGGGCGAGGAGGCCTGGCATGCAGTCTGCATTTCAGTTCATCCCAAAGGTGTTCAGTGGGGGGGGAGTTGAGGTCAGGATTTTATGCAGCACACTTGAGTTCTTCCACTCCGACCTTGTCAAACCATGTCTTCGTCGACGTTGTTTTGTGTACAGGGGCACTGTCAGGCTGGAGCAGGTTTGGGCCTCTTAGTTCCAGTGATGGGGAAATTGTAAAGCTACATCATACAAAGACATTCTAGACAATTGTGTACTTCAAACGTTGTCGCAGGAGTTTAGGGAAGAAGCACATATGAGTGTGACGGTCAGGTGTCCACATACATTTGGCCATGTAGTGTAGGTTAGGTACTTCTATGACATCAGTCGAGCTGTATGTGCACTCCTGTGACATGATCCTGACACGCTTCTATTGCTGTGGCTCATCTCGCTCTGCGGATGTTCCTGATTCATCCTGAGGCTCTACATCTGTACTTGTGACTCAAGATTTGCACTTCCCAAAAAAACAAGCCCAAGTCTCATCATTTCTCAATGGATAATCTCACCTGCTTACAGTAGATTTGTATCTAAGAACTGCTGCTGTAATCGTAAAGATGATCCTGTGATCATCCCAGGACTCTTATGCTCATCCTTTTAACACACTCAGTTCTGTTAGACATTACACTATACAGTTACAGATGAGTAACGATTTATAATCCCACTATCGGGTGTCACCCAGAAGAGGATGGGTTCCCTTTTGAGTATGGTTTCTCTCAAGGTTTCTTCCTCATGTTGTCTCAGGTAGTTTTTCCTTGCCACTGCTGCCTCTGGGTTGCTCATTATGGATCTACAGTGAGTATAGAAAAGAATCACCCCCTTTAAAATAATCACATTTTGTTGCTTTCCAGCCTGAAATGAAGACGGACACAGTTTTTGTTATATCCAGCTGTATTTACTCAGTGCAACTTATAACATCCAAGTGAAACATATAACACCAACATGTCAGAAAAAAAGCTATTTGACTTTAAACTGTGATCAGCTGTGGTCATTTTGAAGATCAAGAAAAAAGCCACCCATGACTGAGCTTTGCCAAAACGCACCTTGAAGATTCTGAGGCCACATGGAAAAGGTGTTATTGTCAGATGAGACTAAAATTAAATTATTTGGCCTGAACACCAAACCTTATGTCTGGCGGAAATCCAATACAGCTCACCATCCAAATATCACCATTCCTACAGTAAAGCACTGAGGTGGTAATATCCTGTTATGGGGGTGTTTCTCTGCAGCGGGGACTGGAGCACTTGTCAGGATAGAATGAAAATGGATGGGGCAAAATACCGTCAAATTCTTGAGGAAAATCTGCTGCCCTCTGCCAGAAAGTTGTCAATGGGAAGAAGGTTTACCTTCCAACATGACAATGACCCAAAGCACACAGCAAAACTGACCACACAGTGGTCGAAGGAGAAAAAGGTGAATGTCCTTGCATGGTCTAGTCAGAGCCCAGAATTAAACCCCATTGAAAATCTGTGGAAAGACTTGAAGACTGCAGTCCACAAACGGTCACCATCAAATTTAACTGAACTTGAGCAGACATGTTGGTGTTATATCTTTCACTTGGATGTTATAAGTTGCACTGCGTAAATACAGCTGGATAAAACAAAAACTGAGTCTGTCTTCATTTCAGGCTGTAAAGCAACACATTGATTATTTTAAAGGGGGGTGATTCTTTTCTATACCCACTGTAAATACATTTCTAAAAGCGCTATACGAATAACTTTAATAAATTTAATATGGACACTTCGCATTTCTCCTGCTGTGTCCCAGCGTCCTGAAGGAGGACCTGAAGCCGTTCAGCAACGGCATCACGAAGGAGCTCATGATGGACACAGTGCAGCGCGGTGTGGGCACGCATTACCAGATCATCAAACACAAACTGTACAGAGAACTGGAGTGCATGTTTCCAGCAAGGTCAGTGGAATATAAGTTTGTTTGTGCTTGCCGATGATGATGGCGGTGGTGGTGGCTGCATGCATGTCTACAGTAGTATGTTTTCCATCCACCTATTTTTATTTATGTTTTTAATTTTAAATAAGAAAATCTGAATAGAACTGGAAAAATTCTAAATAAGCTATCTTTTTTTCTTGTAATCACAAATACAGTTTTCGCTCATTTCCACTATGTATATTGTTCTTAAAAATCTTGAACTTTTTATATTAAAATGTAGTAACATTTTAAAGGATGTACCACTTTCCTGAAAATACCACTTTTAAAAAAATATCATTTTCTATACAGATCTTCTAGCGGCTGTATACTGCCACATCCCACATTGTTATTTTCTTTTGATAACTATTTGGAAATTTGTGAAACATGCCTAGAGTCCTAGTCTTTTGTATGCAGGTGCAGTGGAGTCGAGCATTTTATCCTAAAAGTGATTGACAGGTTGCCTAATATGGAGATGATAATCAACGTGCGCGACTATCCTCAGGTTCCTTCATGGGTTCAGCCCGTACTCCCTGTTCTCTCCTTTAGCAAGGTGTGTCATATTGCATCCTTTTGCTCATATGCAGATTTGATGAATCACTGGAATACAATTAAATTTATTTGTGTTGTGTATATGGAGTTGTATTTTGTAATATGTATGTTGTAATATGTATTTCATTCAAGTTTTTTTGTCTCTCCTCTCTGATCCCCCCCCCCCCCCCCCCCCCCGCATTGTAGCTTGAATTACTTTAAACTTACTGTTTGCTTGACCTATAAGATGATGCTCTTAGAGAGCATATAGTAAGTAGGTATGAAATGTTTGTCAGTGGGAATACTAAAAATGATCTAAAGACCATCAGTGTGATCTTGTAATCTGAACTCCCTAGTACAGACTCCATCCTTTTTCCTCATGCGCTCATTGAGTGAAATAAACTAAATGTATTAAAACATATTGCTGTATGCTTTCAGACACCAGATTATCGGGACATCATGTATCCTGCCTGGACGTTTTGGGAAGGAGGACCTGCAGTTTGGCCCATTTACCCCACTGGACTGGGTCGCTGGGACCTGATGAGAAAAGATCTGAAAAAGTGAGTTCATTAGTGTGTGGCAGAAGAAAGATTGTTTTTTTCTCTTACACCACCCAAAAGCAGATTGATGCAGTTGGATATGGATAAATTATGGATGTGGATGGGTTGATATGGATGGATGATAATGGATATGTTTGGATAGGTAGATATGGATAAAGATAAATGCATGAGGATACATATGGATGGATGTATGTAGGAATAAATTGATGAAGATATATAGATAGAGGAGGATTGGAGGATAGATGAATAGAAGAGGTTGAATTGGAACAAATAAGGATGGATGGATTGATATGAGGGTGCAAGGATGAATAGATAAAGACAAATATGGAAGAATGGATGAGAAAAGATATGGATGGATGAAGATAAAAATGGGTGATGCATGGTGGATGGATGCATGGGTGAAGATGGATGGGTGGATGGGAGAGTGGATAAGTGAGGGTGGGAGGATGGATTAATGTGGATAGATGAATGGATAAAATCAAATATGGATGAGAAAATATGGATGGATGAAGGTGGGTGATGCATTGTGGATGGTTGGATGGATGAGTATAGATATGGATTGATGAATGGATGGCTTGGCATACATGGGGATATGTGAATAGATGGGCAGGCATAGATATATAGATGAGCATAAAGTTGGTTGGATGGATGGATGGATGAGCATAGGTGTGGCTGAATGGATGGTTGGGCATAAGGTAGATGGAAGAGTGGATGGATATATGAATGGATGGTAAAAACCATGAAAACAAGAACATACACCATCCTAACTTACACATAAATGCAATCAAAGTAAATGACAGCTGCTAATGTCTAACAATTTATAATAAGGAAATTGCAGTTTGCTTACACTAAGGCATTAAACAGTTATACCATTTTATCTAAAAGTCTCTTTCTCTGACTGTCTCTATTTTTTTCTTTCTCTTTTTCTTGCAGATCAGCAGCTCAGTGGCCATGGAAAAAGAAAAGTCCCAAAGGTTTCTTCAGAGGCTCCAGGTGAGACAGATGTAGACCTGGCAGGGCTGATGATAGCTCACCACTGCTGTATGGAGATACATTTATAACTGCATTTCATTTTTTGCTTCTTATGCAGGACCAGTCCAGAGAGAGACCCATTAATTCTGCTCTCCAGAGAGGATCCGAGTCTGGTGGATGCTGAGTACACTAAGAATCAGGCGTGGAAATCTGAAAAGGTCTGTGTACTATACGGTGTTCACTGCTGTTATAATCTGTACTTCTTTTGATTTTTATTTCCTCTGTATATCTTATCCCCTTCAGGACACTCTGGGTAGACCTCCAGCCACGGAAGTTCCCCTGGTTGACCACTGTGAATACAAGTAAGAGACTTTTAGATAAAATGGTATAACTGTTTAATGCCCTACTGTAAGAAAACTGCAGTTTCCTTATTACAAATGATTAGACATTATTAGCAGCTGTCATTTACGTAAGTAAGGATGGTGCATTTTCTTGTTTTCATGGTTTTTAGCATCCATCCATATACCCATCCACTCTTCCATCCATCTTTATGCCCATCCGTCCATTCATCCACCTCTGTCTGTCCATCCATAACCTTAAACCTCCTGTTAACCACTGTATACTGAACAAGTGGCAAGAAGAATGGGACACGTGTATAAACAATAAATTACATGCAATTCACCCAAAAATCCCCAACAGACTCTTAAACTCTTTTAAAACAAGATTTGACCAAGTGGTATACACTAGATGTCGCATAGGCCACTCAAGACTAACCCATGCATTCCTACTAAAAGGCGAAAACCCGACTTCATGTATGTTCTGTAATTCCCCGCTCTCCATTAAACATCTTTTATTGGATTGTACTGCGCTTAGTGCAAGTAGACAACAGTTTTACGCAGTAAGCTTTCTTAAGGACTTGTTCTGTAAGTTTTTACCAGAAAAGGTCAATCACATGCAAATGTAAAACACCTCATCCGCTGTAACTTCCTTTCGTTTGTTTATATATATATATATATATATATATATATATATATATATATATATATATATATACAGGTGCATCTCAATAAATTAGAATGTCGTGGAAAAGTCCGTTTATTTCAGTAATTCAACTCAAATTGTGAAACTCGTGTATTAAATAAATTCAATGCACACAGACTGAAGTAGTTTAAGTCTTTGGTTCTTTTAATTGTGATGATTTTGGCTCACATTTAACAAAAACCCACCAATTCACTATCTCAACAAATTAGAATATGGTGACATGCCAATCAGCTAATCAACTCAAAACACTTGCAAAGGTTTCCTGAGCCTTCAAAATGGTCTCTCAGTTTGGTTCACTAGGTAAGCCACAAACATTCATTGCCAAAGAAGCTGGCTGTTCACAGAGTGCTGTATCCAAACATGTTAATAGAAAGTTGAGTGGAAGGAAAAAGTGTGGAAGAAAAAGATGCACAACCAACCGAGAGAACTGCAGCCTTATGAGGATTGTCAAGCAAAATCGATTCAAGAATTTGAGTGAACTTCACAAGGAATGGACTGAGGCTGGGGTCAAGGCATCAAGAGCCACCACACACAGACGTGCCAAGGAATTTGGCTACAGTTGTCGTATTCCTCTTGTTAAGCCACTCCTGAACCACAGACAATGTCAGAGGCATCTTACCTGGGCTAACGAGAAGAAGAACTGGACTGTTGACCAGTGGTCCAATATCCTCTTTTCAGATGGGAGCAAGTTTTGTATTTCATTTGGAAACCAAGGTCCTAGAGTCTGGAGGAAGGGTGGAGAAGCTCATAGCCCAAGTTGCTTGAAGTCCAGTGTTCAGTTTCCACAGTCTGTGATGATTTGGGGTGCAATGTCATCTGCTGGTGTTGGTCCATTGTGTTTTTTGAAAACCAAAGTCACTGCACCCGTTTACCAAGAAATTTTGGAGCACTTCATGCTTCCTTCAGCTGACCAGCTTTTTGAAGATGCTGATTTCATTATCCAGCAGGATTTGGCACCTGCCCACTCTGCCAAAAGCACCAAAAGTTGGTTAAATGATCATGGTGTTGGTGTGCTTGACTGGCCAGCAAACTCACCACACCTGAACCCCATAGAGAATCTATGGGGTATTGTCAAGAGGAAAATGAGAAACAAGAGACCAAAAAATGCAGATGAGCTGAAGGCCACTGTCAAAGAAACCTGGGCTTCCATACCACCTCAGCAGTGCCACAAACTGATCACCTCCATGCCACGCCGAATTGAGGAAGCAATTAAAGCAAAAGGAGCCCCTACCAAGTATTGAGTACATGTACAGTAAATGAACATACTTTCCAGAAGGCCAACAATTCACTAAAAATGTTTTTTTTTATTGGTCTTATGAAGTATTCTAATTTGTTGAGATAGTGAATTGGTGGGTTTTTGTTAAATGTGAGCCAAAATCATCACAATTAAAAGAACCAAAGACTTAAACTACTTCAGTCTGTGTGCATTGAATTTATTTTATACACGAGTTTCACAATTTGAGTTGAATTACTGAAATAAATGAACTTTTCCACGACATTCTAATTTATTGAGATGCACCTGTGTGTGTGTATATATATATATATATATATATATATATATATATATATATATTTTGTGTGTGTTTTGTACTGTATTCATGTAACACTTGAAATGTTTGTAAGTCTGATTTTGCCATGGAATAGCCATAGATGCTGACATGGCATTAAAAGCGACACCTACCTACCTGTCCATCCATATCTATGCCTTCCATCCATCCATCCATCCATCTGTCCATCCATCCATAGAGCTTGGCCCTGACAGAATTGTTTAAGACTGAGCCTGTGTTGTAACCGAGTGCCTTTATTGATAGATCTTTCTCCTTCTCTCTGTAAACATTAGGTACCTCTTTAATTTCCGAGGCGTAGCGGCCAGCTTTCGCCTCAAGCACCTGTTTCTATGTGGCTCGCTGGTCTTCCATGTAGGAGAGGAGTGGCTGGAGTTTTTTTATCCTCAACTCAAGCCCTGGGTTCACTACATCCCCGTGAAACAGGACCTCTCTGACCTCAGGTGAACCTTTTAGTCCTATATACTTCCTGCAAACTGATTAGCATTAAGAAATGTGTTAACTTTGTAATTTCCCTCAAAACAAAACCAAATCAATAGGACTAAATGTGGAACGATTCGCAATTATAGTTGCTATTATAGAAGGGATATGGGGTGGGAGGTGGCAAACCACCTGCAGTATTTCATTTGATTTCATACCATAGATTTGTTGAATCCTCAAATTTGATTAGTCAAAATGTGTTGATTAATTTTCTACAACAAATGAGTGCAGTTCAGAAAGAATTACTGTGCGATTTAATGTTGGTGCAAATTGGTGGGTGATTTGAAAACTGGATGAAATTTAGTAAATGAATGTTACAAAACTTTGATTAGTTGATATTTCTGCAGGGAGCTGCTGCAGTTTGTCAAGGAAAACGACAAAGCTGCAGAGGCCATTGCGCTAAGGTATTAATTAATCACATTAATCCCAGATCGATTACAGATTAAAGTCTTCTGTTTGTCATGCAATATTCCACTGCACTGTGTCTTCAGGGGCCAGAAGTTTATCGAGGATTACCTCCGTATGGAGGACGTGTCCTGCTACTGGGAGACACTCCTCACCGAGTACAGCAAGCTGCTCGAGTACAAACCCAAACGCAGATCCAGCTACAAACAGATCACCCGCAAAACCGACAGGTCTGAACTTTGACCTGCAGGTTCACGTGATTGTCCAGTGTCCAGAAAACGAGTTCCTCATTGTTTCTCCTCGACTTTGGCACTTGTTTCAAAACAGAACAGGCATGTAGAATGGGGAAAAAATAATGACTAGAAATTTGGCTTAATTGTCCAACTTGATGATGTAGATTAGATAATCAGTTCATTGGATTCAGGGTTGAACATTCAAACATCTCTCAGTGCTTTAGGTGGTGCTAGTATGTAGTAAAGGCAGCTCTAATTATTCTGTGCACCTGCAACTTTAACGTGCTCTGTAGTGCTCTTTTCTCCATGATGTCTCATCCTGCTTTGTCAATACAATTCATTTTATCAGTGGAGCTTAAAAAATTCCTTTTGGACAAGTATTGTTTCCGCCACATTTCCGGTATTATGTTTTAAAATACAGTGCCTATATTTTCCAGCACTAACACATGCTGAACTATGAATGATCTTATTGGTACAGCTTGGAAAAGATTTCTAAACATCATAAACAGCACCTTCAAAATGTAAAATAATGTGAAATAATCCATATAAAATTCTATTTTTACTGCAGACATCCTAAAATGTCGGCAGCAGTTCAAGACCAGATTACAACAAAGTTCATTTAGGGTTCATTTAGTAAAGCAGTCGAAACAAATTCGAGAAGAGTGCGTTTTCTTAAATCCAGTCATAATAATGATTCAATTTTAAGTATGGTCACTTCACAAGTGGCATGTCAGTCATTCTGAATTGTCTTGTAATATTCATTTTGGACATGAAGTAAATCCTCATGTTGTGTCTCATCCCATGCCCAGTGACCTAAAATAACTTGTGTAGAAATACTCTTATTCAGAATACTATCACTCCAATCAGATTTTCCTTTTTTTCCTTCTCACTGATTTAGGAAGCAGTACATACTGCCCTCTTCTGGATGATAAGTAAAAAAAAAAGGCAGGGACACAAACATGCATACAGTTAAATCTGTTAGTAGTTATTTCCCTGCTCAAACACACCTGATTCCTCAGTTCATGAGCAGGTTTAGTTGTGTTAGAGCAGGAATATTATCAAACTGGTCTTAAAACCTTCATCTTAACCATCTCATCTTGGCCAAAATTGATCACAACTTGTTGTATGTGTCCTTGTAACCACCAGCAAATCGAGCTCACATGGGTAGTAGTATTAGTGCCACAAGTATTAATGACTCACTTGGGACCTATAAGTAAATAAATTATCTGCAGTCAACATGAAAGTGCCGCTATTATGTGAATGTGACCATTCTTTTGCCATTCATGACATCCTGAAAATCATATTTACTTTTTTTCATTTAGATGGTATGATATAGAGCCACATTGGCACTACAGTGTTGAATATGTTCTAGTATTCTCCAAGTACATCAGCAATATGTGTTCAAGTCAAGTAGGTTTACGTTGTGCTCCATTTTGTTCATTAGCCAACTGACTAAATGATTAAATGAAACAGGATATGCAGTTACCCCATAATGTGTGTGGGTTTTTGGGTTTTGTTTTGTTTTTTTTTTACAGTCTAATGTTTTACATTATGTGTTCATCCATTTGCTTTTGAGACCAAATAAATGATATTTCTCAAGAGTTGTTTATTCTTTCAAAAAAGTAAAACACAAAGATAAAATTTGATTTATTTACACAATTGTACAACAAGTATTGCAAAATGTTTTTAACACTGAATTTACCTTTCACTTTGATGTGCTTTTCCTGTTGATCTTAAAAATTCATACAGGCCTTTTTAAGTTAAGACTGACTCGGTTAGTGACAAAAACAAAGGTTTTTTTTAAAAAAAAAGACTAAATTCACTTAGCTCACATATGGAAAATTGTAAAGTTATGGTTCTGAAATGCCTTTAAGGCCAGACATTATAGAGATGACTATATCTTTGGGGGTTTCCTCCCCCAGTCCGTAGACATGCGATGGCTAATTGTCCATAGTTTGTGAATGTGTGCACGATTGTGCCCTGTGATTGGCTGGCACCATGTCCAGGGTATCCTCTGTCTTGTGCCCCGAGATCCCTGAGATAGACTCCAGACTCCCCCGCAACCCTGTGTAAGATAACCGGTATGGAAAATGGATGGATGGATGGAATTTAAAGTTATACAGGTTCTACATGTTGCAACCCTTATGTTGTAGGCGAAGGCTGCTCTCTTCGGGAGCATGGCTGGTTGAATGTTGACCTGGGAAATGAAGACTGGTGCTGATTTGCTTGAAATGAACTGTTTGTTGGGAAGCAGAATACTTGATTTACTGCACACTTTTAAATGTATAATTTTTAATCTTTGGTTTTGAGAATGTATGAGAAAGGCTTTCAAAAGTCAAAGGGCTCGAGTCCAAGTGGAGTCATTAATGTCAAAGTAGGGTCAAGTCTTCTTTAATTATGTCCAGTTGTGACTCGGTACAGTACAGTATAATGTTATATGTAGTATAATATACTATATTATATGTAGTATAATATTATATGTAGTATAATATTATATGTAGTATAATATTATATGTAGTAGTGCTTCTCAGTCACTAGGAATTTTGTTGTTGCCTTTAACCATGTTTTCCTGAGGTATAAATATGAGGTTGAGTACATGTAAACTCACTTTGTCCTCCGGCCGCTGGGTGGCGCTGTGAGCTCTGGGCTTCAGGAAATAAACACGCTGACATTGAACCGGCTGCAGGAGGAACATCAAAGAGGAGGTAAGCAGAGCGTATCAGTTAATATGAAACGTTGCAGGAAGGATTTGAGGTCTTTCATAAAATGTAAACACGGTTTGTAGCGTTTCGACTGCACGTCTTTTGAGGTCGTTATGGTGAGATGGCGTGAGGGTTGAGAGCTAACTGCACGAGCCGGGTATTGGTGCAGAAAGCAGTGCAGGTCTGACCTCAGATACTCACGACTGAAGCACATAAACCTGACAGCATATTCAGCAGTGATAAATGTATTTCAAAGACCATTTCTGATATTAAAAATGTTTAACGGTTAACGTTTTTTCATAATAAAACGAGCAAACCGAAAACAAAACCAAAGTCCTGTCAGAGTTCTAGCCAGCCTTTTAGACAGCCTCCAAATGTCCACTCAAACACGAGAAGCTATTATTTACCTTTCTTGTTCTAATATAACTCTTATAAGAACTCGTTTTTAGAATAATAGTTTGAAAAAATAATAAATAAAAAATATATATTCACACCCTTTGAAAGAGTTCTACTACTTTTCCTTTGCTTCTCAGTCACTAGGAATTTTGTTGTTGCCTTTAACCATGTTTTCCTGAGGTATAAATATGAGGTTGAGTACATGTAAACTCACTTTGTCACCCATCACCATGCAGAAAACCAAAAAAAAAACTTTCAACAGAGGTTAGATACAGGGCAACAATGTGTAAAAGTAATGACAACAGACAAATAAAAAAAGTATTTCAGTGTGATCAAGAATGGAGAATGTGCCTCATTGTACATATGAACCTAAAAACGAAAAACTTTACTGTTCAGAGATGTTTTGGGTGTTGTGGGTGTCAGTGAAATATTAATATTGAATTCCTAGTGCATTAGGATTACCATAATCATTTGTGAATACTAATGAGATCCGGCTGCTCTCAAAGGCTTTACCGTGCTCAGTTTTACTATTTCACATTTCTGCGCAAAGAGACCTGATGCTATTAGTATGTTGTCTGTCCAGGAAGAATCTTTTGTCTAAAACTAGGTTTGCACCGCACACTGCAATATCATCTACCAAATCATCACTTCCCTAAAGGCTGTGCATGTCAGCGTGAGTTTTCATGTAGAGTACACGAGATGTCCTAACTCCTGGCCATGTGTTTCCCTGCAGTGATCGAACAGCTCACTGATGCGTGATGCACCCCGTGGGCCTGCGTACACACACATTCATGTGTGGAGAGAAAGAAACAGATACAGCCAGCCCTAGAGCCTTTCATAGTGGACTGCTAAGGGCACGTTATATGTTCACCCTTCCTCGAGTGCATGCAGCTGACATTGTTGATCCACAGGCCAGTCTTCAGTCTTTACCAAAACACGTGGGCAAGCCAGAGTTCCCGGACACAGGATGGGACCGCATTAAAGACCTGTTCAACCGAGGGTTAGTTTCTGTCAGCTCTTTCTGTATGTTTTGATGAATGATTTTACTGAGTGTGTAGTGTATAAAGGGAAATAGTTGACCTGAAGTATTAGAATAGGGATGTATTCCCACCTCACCCACCAATATTCCCTGGATAGGCTCCTGGGCATTTTAGGGAGCATGTGTCCAGGTTTTAACTCCGCTAAGGTGTATTAACAGTATCTTATTTTAGCCATATTCGAAGATTACCAGATTACCAGGGTTAAATTTACTAGTTAATATAACTTGACACAACCAGCTTGCTAGTCAGTGATTACAAATAAACATGATGTCATAGGGCAGTGGTTCTCAAAGTGGGGTCTGTGAAGCATTGCCACACAGAGTGTAGGTAAATTTTCTTCTAAAATGTTATTACTATGGTAGAAATCACAACCCACCATTATTTATTAGCAAGTTCATATTAGATATTAGCCGGTTTGGCTGATCATTTTATTCCGAATCCTCAATAACTAAAAACAAGTCGGCCTGTAAACATGTCAACTCGGACTTAATGTGTTCTGTTGATGGAAAGTTCAAGAATAAAAAGCCCTGTGGCTGCAAAATGTCATTGTACGCATGAGCTAGATGTTTGTATTGTACACATGAGTTTTATATTTATACTTGTTTTATAATTATTTTACTGCATACAGTTTGAGAAACCCTGTCATAATACAATCTATATTTCTGATATTTTCCTCTAGAGATGGACAGGTGTACTCGGAAGAGGTGAGGAATGTGGCGAAGGGTGCCCTGACAGCGGCCTTGGTGGGACTGTTTTATGGAGGCCTGCCTGGAGGCCGACATGCCCGTGAGAGATTCATCCAGCTGAGCCAGGCTGAGATCTACCGCAGCAGAGTGGAGGCAGTGGTAAGAGAACAGTAAAAAGGACAAGAAAAGATTTCATATTGATTAGCGTACTATTTTCGCCTACAGGCAAGAGACACCAAACCTACATATCTGCATATAAAAAGTAGATAAGCTTGGTGAAGGTTGTAACTCGAACATCAGACCATTTGACCATGGCACATCTCTGATCTTTAGAAAGAAAGATAAAATAGACGTAGGACATAAATATAAACAAAAAAACTATATGTCTATCCGAAAGCACTCACAGAGAAGTATTAAGCATTTGTAAATACTGTATACACTCACTGTCCACTTTATTAGGAATACCTGCTCATTTCTGCAGTTATCTTATCAACCAATCATGTGGCAGCAGCGCAGTGCATAAAATCTTGCAGGTACAGATCAGAGCATCAGTTAATATTCACATCACAAATCAGAATGGGGGAAAGGTGTGATCTCTATGACTTTAACCTGAGGCATGATTGTCGGTGCCCGTTGAGTATTTCAGAAACTGCTGATCTCCTGGGATTTTCACACACAACAGTCTGTAGAGTTTACACAGAATGGTGCGAATAACAAAAAACATTGAGTGAGCGACGGTTCTGTGGGTGGAAATACCTTGTTGATAAGAGAGGTCCGAGGAAAGTGGCCAGATTGGTTCGAGCTGCCAGGAAGGATGTAGTAACACATATAATCACCCTATAACCGTGTTGAGCAGAAAAGCATCACGGAATGCACATAACATCTAACCTTGAGGCGGATGGGCTACACCAGCAAAAGACCACATCAGGTTCCCCTTCTGTCAGACAAGAACAGAAAGCTGAGGCTGCAGTGGGCACAGGCTCACCAAAACTGGACAGTTGAAGACTGGAAAAACTGAAAAGCCTGGTCTGATGAATTTCGGTTTCTGCCGAGACACACAGATGGTAGGCTCAGAATTTGGCACCAACAGCATGAATCCATGGACCCAACCTGTCTTGTGTCAGCAATCCAGGCTGGTGGGGGTGGTGTAATGGTCTGGGGAGTGTTTTCTTTGTACACTTTGGGCCCATCAATACCAAACAATCATCGCTTGAATTTCACAGACTATTTGAGAATTGTTGCTGATCATGTGCATCCCTTCATGGCCACAATTTACCACCTTCTAATGGCGACTTCCAGCATGATAATGCACCCTATCACATAGCAAAAGTCGTCTCAAACTGGTCTCATGAACATGACAATGAGTTCAGTGTTCTTCAGTGGACTTCCCAGTCACTGAACTTGAATCCAATAGAACACCTTTGGGATGTGGTAGAACGAGAGATTCGCAGCATGAAAGTGCACCTGAAAAATCTGCAGGAATTACGTGATACAATCATGTCAACACGGAGCAGAATCACAAAGGAATGTTTCCAACATCTTGTGGAATCCATGCCACAAAGAACTGAGGCAACGTTAGTATAGTGTTCCTAATAATGTGTTCAGTGAGTGTATATTGTTATTCCAGGTTATTCCACATTGCATGCATGTGATCAGATATGGAACTGGGGAAAATTATTTCAGTAATGCAAGTAAAATAACTACTAATGCATAAATTGAATAAACATAAGTAGAATTACAAATCTACCCCCAAATAAAATCTTACCATCTTTTTTTGAAAAGACAACTGTCCTTATATCTAAGGAATATTTGCGTCCACCAGATCCTCTTATTGACTCTTGAGCTATATGAAAAGTCATTATTGTTATTTTATTTGAATAATAAAAATGTCAGTATGTAAACCATGAACCGTGTAACTCCTTCAGAAATGTTTCTTGTGGGTTTTTAGCGCTCGGCTCATAATGCGGCCATCCGAGGCTTTGTGAGATACGGCTGGAGGTGGAGCTGGAGAGTCGGCGCCTTTGTTACACTTTTTAAGTAAGTCCTTAAACACGCACAACTTAATCGACAAGAAATGTACAGCTTGTAGCTTTGCAGCTATGAAGCAAATCTGACCCGCTGTCTCTGTCCATTTCTAACAGCACTATCAGTACAGGCATTTCTGTGTACAGAGACAGTAATGCCTTGAGTCATTTCGCTGTGGCGGGGGGTAAGTAACGTCTCCATAAGTTTTATTCTGTAATTTTCCACAACTGTTCTGTTTTAACTGCACAATGATAATAGCCGTGGTTCTCACACGTTTCTTTTCAGGGATCTTTGAAGTCAAGTTGAATTAGAATTTAATATTTAAATAACTGTAAGGGAAAGAATATAAAACATATATACAGTGGGGGAAAAAAGTATTTGATCCCCTGCTGATTTTGTACGTTTGCCCACTGACAAAGAAATGATCAGTCTATCATTTTAATGGTAGGTGTATTTTAACAGTGAGAGACAGAATAACAACAAAATAAAATCCAGAAAAACGCATTTCAAAAAAGTTATAAATTGATTTTCATTTTAATGAGGGAAATAAGTATTTGACCCCTTCGACTTAGTACTTGGTGACAAAACCCTTGTTGGCAATCACAGAGGCCAGAAGTTTCTTATAGTTGGCCACCAGGTTTGCACACATCTCAGGAGGGATTTTGTCCCACTCCTCTTTGCAGATCCTCTCCAAGTCATTAAGGTCATTTTCAATGCCCTGGATGAGGGAAGGAGGTTCTCACCCAAGATTTGATGGTACATGGCCCGGTACATGGCCCCGTCCACGGTCCCTTTGATGCGGTGCAGTTGTCCTGTCCCCTTAGCAGAAAAACACCCCCAAAGCATAATGTTTCCACCTCCATGTTTGATGGTGGGGATGGTGTTATGACTTGGGGTCATAGGCAGCATTCCTCCTCCTCCAAACACGGCGAGTTGAGTTGATGCCAAAGAGATCTGACCACACCTGACCACAACACTTTCACCCAGTTCTCCTCTGAATCATTCAGGCAAACAGATGGGTCTGTACATGTGCTTTCTTGAGCAGGGGGACCTTGCGGGCGCTGCAGGATTTCAGTCCTTCATGGCGTAGTGTGTTACCAATTGTTTTCTTGGTGACTATGGTCCCAGCTGCCTTGAGATCATTAACAAGATCCTCCCGTGTAGTTCTGGGCTGATTCCTCACCGTTCTCATGATCATTGAAACTCCACGAGGTGAGATCTTGCATGGAGCCCCAGACCGAGGGAGACTGACAGTTTCTTCCATTTGCGAATAATCGCACCAACTGTTGTCACCTTCTCACCAAGCTGCTTGGTGATGGTCTTGTAGCCCATTCCAGCCTTGTGTAGGTCTACAATCTTGTCCCTGACATCCTTGGACAGCTCTTTGGTCTTGGCCATGGTGGAGAGTTTGGAATCTGATTGATTGATTGCTTCTGTGGACAGGTGTCTTTTATACAGGTAACAAATTGAGATTAGGTGCACTACCTTTAAGAGAGTGCTACTAATCTCAGCTCATTACCTGTGTAAAAGACACCTGGGAGCCAGAAATCTTGCTGATTGATAGGGGATCAAATACTTATTTCCCTCATTAAAATGCAAATCAATTTATAACTTTTTTGAAATGCGTTTTTCTGGATTTTTTTGTTGTTATTCTGTCTCTCACTGTTAAAATACACCTACCATTAAAATTATAGACTGATCATTTCTTTGTCAGTGGGCAAACGTACAAAATCAGCAGGGTATCAAATACTTTTTTCCCCCACTGTATGTATCCATAAGTAATTAATTATCCATACATTACTTTTATGTCAGGCAAATATAGATTATTTAGTACTAGGTAGTAAGACAGTTAGTTTGATATAAATCCTATTTGTATCAATTGGTGGTATTTTTTAGTTTTAGGTTGTTTGGTTTCCTTCTTAGCTGATCCTGTATTTTATTCTGTGTAGTACCTGTAAGTTACCCCAAGGGGCATATGTTTCCCCTGTTTGAGAAACACTGTGTTAGAAAATGTTTTGTTAATGTTTAGACCTGTTCTGTGTGTAGGTGTGACCGGAGGTGTGTTCCGGATGAATCTGGGCCTCAGGGGATTGGTGGCAGGATCAGCTATTGGAGCTGCATTGGGGTGAGTTGAGTTGAGAGTGTCCCAAACGCTAGTGTTTGATCGAGTTGAACAGCCAAACCATGTTTGATATCTAAAAGTCGCTTCTTTTATTTTGCACTAAAGCTACAAGGCTGATGTAGCAAACAAGGTAGGAGGGCTTCAGTGCAGTCTCATTCAAGCTGTGTGAATAAATAATCATTAATTGGCCATGCACAGTGTTGAGTTTTTCAAGAGCTCAAATAGACTTCCTAATGTATAATATTGTGAAAATTCAGATGTTTTATGAAAGTGTTTATTATATTTCTTGGCCTGGGAGACTAGAAGATTTTCATACTTAGGCTTACTAGCCTAATAGCTATAGTGCAGAAGTAAACTTCAGACACTAAACATGGTTTGGCTAAATGAGTACATTTGAGGTAAGCAGAAAATTGTGTATTTTTATATTCGCTTTTGTTTCATATTTGTTTGAACATCCCTACATCTATACCTTTTATTAAAAAAGGGCAGTCCACCATGGAGAAGCCCAGTCAGAAGTGTGTTTACTTGGCATTAATTAAGATAAGAGTCCACCTCCACCTTGCCACTTCTAGCTGCAGACACCACTTTCCCTGGCGTATTTACGCTATCTCTCGACAACTTGTCTGCTGCACCATTGTACAGTTCCTGTAGATTTGCTCTCGGAGAGGCAAACCGTGGCTGGGCCCACCTGAGGAACTCCAACCTTGTGCCTTCCTGATGATTGATACATCTGTCACGATGTTGTCCGAGCGGACCAACACACGGTAATGTCTCAGAACACTCCATTCCACCTGGTTGATCTCACACCAGGGGGTTTGTGGCACCACACTGCTCTCCAGCCAGTAAGGGAATCATCCTTGATGACTGTCTCTATGCCGTCTGTCTCCGGCAAGCTAGAGAGTTTTTCTCTCTTCCTGAGACAAGGACATGTCTCCTTTTTGTCCTTGCGTAGGCTAATAATCGACTTCTGAAGATCTCATAGTTCCAGTTGTAGAATCTGATTGTGCAGTTTCACCAAGGAGCCAAGAACAAATAGATTCCAAATAGACAGTGACCTTGTGGATGGAGAGTGTTGCCAATCATTCAATGGCAGTGTTTCTGCCCTTGGGGAATTCTCCATTCGCTCTCTCTCTCAGTCACTCCTGACACGGTGACATGTCCGCCCCTACCCAACCCCCCCACCCCCACCCCCCATCTGTGGGGTTTCTATTGGCCAGCTGCTCCCTCCTAGCAACTCGCTCTCTCCCACACACATACACACACACACACACTGCCAGAGTAACCCATGTGCCTTGCAGAAGGCTCAGATCTTTAGGGCAGAACGGCATGAGTGCCTAATCCAGCAGCTGCACTGCTTTTTTTAATTTCCCTGTCAGCTTTGTATTCCAATCCCATCCATCCCTTGATCTCCACATCTCCTCCTTCTGGCACAGTCCATCTCATCTCTGGGTTTGGTCCTAAGGATGGGCTCCATCATCCTCCCCTTCATTTGGCTCTGTTTTTCTTATTTTTGTGCTGAGACCTTTCCAGTCGTCCTTTCCATCCAGCAGCGCTATCAGGATTAGCACCTCAGACGGCACTCGGCTCTCTCTCAGTATGCTGGCAGAGCTGGCTTTGGCATGCTGACTGGCACCTGGAGCGCTGCTCGCTGTGTATGTAAACATCCCCAGCGCCCGGCTAGGTGCAACGAGGCAGGGCGCAAAATCAAACCAGGCAGCTAATCAAATCTGCACATCACGCTCTAAATAGCACCATGCTAGGAGATGGGGGTGTGGATCTGAACAAGTGATAGTTAAGATGGTTCGACATGTGACTCCTGAATTATGGCTTGATATTTACGATATCGTGATGTTCCCTAATCTTATAATCACGGTTTACGATATCATAATATCCATCAATCCAATTTCCGTGCCGCTTATACTACACAGGGAGCCTGGAGCCTATCCCAGGGAACTCGGGGCACAAGACGGGGGACACCCTGGACGGGGTGCCAACCCATCACGCACACATTCACACACCACGGACAATTTGGAAATGCCAATCAGCCTACGATGCATGTCTTTGGACCTGGGGGAGGAAACTGGAGTACCCAGAGGAAACCCCTGAAGCATGGGGAGAACGTGCAAACTCCGGCGCACACAGAGCCAGAGACAGGATTCGAACCCCCAACCCTGGAGGTGCGAGGCAAACGTGCTGACCCCCGAGTCACCTGTTCTCGTTGGCCTGCATTTTGCCAAAAAATGGACTCCCTTTTAGTGTTACCATAGATCATCACTTCTTATTTGTTTATTGCCTCCTAGCTTATTTAAGACTATTTATTTAACTACACCTGAATACACCATGTCCATAGAAATGCTTGGAGATGTGAACTTATTCCTTAAATTGATACACCACTGTATACCCTCTCAAAATTTTAATCACAGTTCTAAAGAAATTCCTCATATTTTTAAATGGAATATGATGCAGTCATCATTCAAAAGTCTTGAGAAGACTGTTGCTAGGCAACAAGGAAAATTACACAGAACACAAACTAGCAAATGACCGACACTCACAATTTATGAAGCTAGTAAGAAACATTACATTTTTATACAAGTAAAGACATAGTGACAGTGAAAACATATTAGATATTAAACAGTTGTTTTATTGTTCTGTGTAGAATTGTTAACAGTTTAAAATGACATGTTTCTGGAGTATTTTAAGGCGTAATTACTGCTTTGAGTAGTTCAGCTGACAGGCTCGTGTTGTTGCAGTGTGCCTGCTGGGGCGTTAATTGTTGGGCTACAGAAGCTGGGAGGAGAGACCATGCGTGAAAAGCGACGACGGGAACGAAGAGAACTGTACGAGCTCAGGGTGGCTGAATGGTATGTTCTAATACTATTATATCAAAATCATATTATTTTCCTCTTTAAGCTTAATTCCAACTTCAAGCCATCTACATTCATAATGTTCTTATTTATTTATTTATTTTTGGTAGGAATGCACGTCTACAGCTAACTGACGAAATAATTGGTGAATTTAGTGGCCGGGACCAAGACACCGAAGGTGACCTTCAGCGAATCAAAGAGCTCCTTAGTCAACCAAGGAATGAAGAATCGGCAAAGGAGTCTTAACAGATCTAATTATAGTGACTGACTGAATTTATAGAGTATAACATTACTATGCTCACAAATGAAGAGGACTGGCTCGTCAGATGGGGAATTTATTTACAGGATTTAAGCTTGAAGCTAAAACGGTTGTTTGCAGACAAAGAACAAACCACATAGCACATCAAGTCCTGAATATTTTTGTAATTTGCACAGCAGTCACGGCTCGTTTTCGCCCTCATATGTTGAATTCCACGCTGTTCAGACTGTTGATCTTTAAACTAACTGAATATTTATCTTCTCATCATTGTCTTTTAAATGCAAGTTGTTTTCTTGTGTGTCGTTGGTGCATAAGATTTGAAAAGCCTGTGACAAACAAAAAGATAACTAACTTCAGAGATGTTGGTCTACAGACTTGTAATGGTTTGACTTTTATTTGTTAACAAGTAGACCACAAAACTCAATGACTGTGTTAGTAGAATGAGTGTGTGTGTGTGTAAAAAATATGGTGCTGCGAGCTTGTCACATGTCTCGGCCCCTTCTGGAAACAAGATGTGACAGCAGCTGAGGCTCCAAGTTCAACATGTGGATAAATACAAACACAGACCTGCAGCACCACCAAGAGGACAATTTCAGGGTTACGTGGGTTTACTCATTTCATTTTAAAAACATTTTTTCTATTCTACAAGGTTAGAGAAATGTGGTCTTTCATACATGACGCTTAATAAAAAAGTACTCACATTATTTTGGCCAGAGATGGACATTTGTGTGTAATAATAATAATAATAATAATAAGTAGAATGTTATATGGTGCCTTTTCATAAAGAAACTTGCATTTGAAGTTCTTTTCAAGGAAAATGAAATTGGAAGAAGACTATAAACAAGCCAAAAATCTTATCTAACATAATAATTTGTGTTTTCCTCATTTCCTAATCAGTTGTTTGGGCAATTTTCTGATTTTTCATTTGTGTCTGGCTGTAGATAGTGAAATAACTGCAGCATTATTTACACAGAAATTGAGAGCAGGAATAAAGTTAATCATGAGCACACATTATGATTTTGGGAGCTCGATCTAGTATCTTAATCGTTTCAGTCGAAGGCTCCATATTCTGTACATCACAATAATGATGAAATACATCCATTATGTTGTATTACAGTGGTGCTTGACATTTTGTGAATTCTCTATATTTCTGCATAAATATGACCTAAAACATCATCAGATTTCACACAAGTCCATCTGGTCCAGGACGGCTTGCCATCATTGATGGAACAATGAATTCTGAATTATACCAGCCAATTCTAAAGGAAAATGTCAGGACATCCGTCCATGAACCGAATCCCAAGAGAATGTGGATGCAGCATTACAACGTCCCTAAACACACAAGTCATTCTACCAAAGAATGATTAAAGAAGAATAAAGTTAATGTTTTGGAATGGCCAAGTCAAAGTCCTGGCCTTAATCCAATAGAAATGTTGTGGAAGGACCTGAAGCAAGCAGTTCATGTGAGGAAACCCACCAACATCCCAGAGTTGAAGCTGTTCTGTACTGAGGAATGGGCTAAAACTCCTCTAAGCTGATGTGCAGGACTGATCAACAGTTACTGGAAACGTTTAGTTGCAGTTATTGCTGCACAAAGGGGCTCACACCAGATACTGAAAACAAAGGTTCACATACTTTTGCCACTCACAGATACATAATATTGGATTATCTTCCTCAATAAATAAATGACCAATTATAATATTTTTGTCTCATTTGTTTAATTGGGTTCTCTTTATCTACTTTTAGGACTATGTTAAAAATCTGATTATGTTTAGGTCATTTATGCAGATATAGAAAATTCTAGACGGTACACAAACTTTCAAGCATCACTGTATTTCTATCATTTGAATTTTACTATCTAAATTTAAATTGTGTAATATGTAGCAGAAGACAGTTAGCACATACAACTCGAGTCTTTTTCTATAACAGCACCTCCTGGAGTGTTTTATTGTTCTTATACCACCACAATGTTTAAAAAATATATATATTTATTAATGAACAGCACGTCGTAGTTTTTAAGTGTTTATAGTAATTTTGTGGAATGTCTGTGAAACATCTGTTAACACTAACAGCAGCTTTATAGCAGCTATAAACAGTCCTCCCGTCACTTTCTCTTAGGACAAGGAGTCCTGAAGACTTTTTGTGGCGAAAAACTTAAAGGAACAGCTTGACATCCACAGCTTCACTTTACACAAAGCTTCACCATATCAACAATTAGATGTCCGCCATAAAAAAAAAAGATTCTCCGAATGAGCGGTTACTATAGAAACAAGTGCGCTAACGTTAAACCTGTGCTTTGCATTGCAGCTGCAGTAGCGAAGCAACACCTTCTGACCAATCAGATTCGAGAATTCCACAGCGATGTGATAGCGTGATGACCAAAACGGCGTCGACTTATTTGCATAGCCCCGCCCCATTCTTCCTCCCTACGTGCGTCATCAACATGCGCATTGCTGTCAGTCAGCCCGTGCCGGATCAGAAGCGAGCACTCCCTGACAGAATTCTCCAATGAATGGCGCGATGGCTGCCTCGTCTAATAGGATCATGCTCGGGCCTCTTGTAGCCGCAATCGACCAGGGCACGAGCTCCACTCGGTTCTTGGTAAGTTACAGTCTGATTTCGCTTTGGCTCGTTGGATTTAAGCTCTGGTTTCTCTTTAAACGGAGAGTCCCGGGTGTCCTTGTCAACATACACGATGTGTGTGTGTGTGTGTGTGTCAGAGAGAGAGAGAGAGAGAGAGAGAGTGTTAGCTCAAGTCCAGCTCAGTGCACTAGTTTTAAACAACCTGTGTGTGTGGAATGAGTAGATAAGACTTCATATCAGTCCTTTCTCGTGATCTCATGAGCACTCAGGCTTTTATAATCACATATGAGCGAATAATGTAGCCTTTTTTTGACCAGCAACGACCATTTCTCGAGTTTAATATAGTGAGAAAGAAGTTTTCAAATGGAATACAGCACGAAAATCCTTTTCTGTCTGTGAGCTGGCGCTGTGCATTTAAACAACGTGAAATGTATTCAGTTACGCAATGACACATGGGAATCAGGACACGCTGGGCATGTCAATGATTACATGGCATTCATACTGAACACGGCACTCACAGCCGCCCACTCCTCCACCCGCCAAGTTTGAGGCTCCTCACCATGTCTGCAGCTTTAGGGCTGGAAAACTGTCCTGTGCTTGTGTATAAATAGTATACAAGGGGACTTACTGTTAGGGTGATTTAACTCTGTACAGTGTTTGGTGAGGGGAGAGTGTAGTTTATAGTAATTATAGGTGGGTGGTATGGCAAAAAACATATCATGATGCACGAATATTTTTTCTGAATGCACTGCAATACACAGTGTTAAAAAAAAAGTTTGTGTGACGATCAGATAAAAGCATTCACATGGTGTCTTCACATGGTGTCTTCACATGGTGTCTTCACATGGTGTCTTCACATGGTGTCTTCAGGACCGAGGACTGTGTGCTCGACAGTTCAACATAATCACAGTATTTATATATATATATATATATATATATATATATATATATATATATATATATATATATATATATATATATATATATATATATTGATCAGCCATAACATTAAAACCACCTGCCTAATATCGTGTAGGTCCGCCTTGTGCCGCCAAAACAGCTCTGACCCGTCGAGGCATGGAGATGCTCTGACCCAGTCGTCTAGCCATCACAATTTGGCCCTGGTCAGAGTCTCTCAGATCCTTAAGCTTGCCCATTTTTCCTGCTTCCAACACATCAACTTCAAGAACTGACTGTTCACTTGCTGCCTAATATATCCCACCCCTTGACAAGTGCCACTGTAACGAGATAATCAATGTTATTCATTTCACCTGTCAGTGGTTTTAATGTTATGGCGGATCGGTGTATAAGAAAGTGTTCCATTACACACGGCCTTATGAGTTGTTAAGGGAAAAGTGTTTTCATAAAAGGGGGCGTGGCACAATGCGATGTGAATCTGGGCGAAATTTTAAAATGGCTGCCGTTTGGTAACGAGTGAGAGTTGACTCAAAAAATTTGTGGAGTTTTTTTTTTTTTTTCTCGTGCTTGTGCTAACAGGTGGCGAGAAATTCAGCAAAATTTGTGACTGTGTTTCAACCTCCTGGTTGATTTAACATGGTATCACCCTACTGGGAGTCACAGTCTGACAAACCACATTTAAATGAAGTGTAAATGCCGTGTTAGTCTTTTTCGCTATCCTGACATGCTACACTAGTGTAGGAGTTCAGCAATAAAACTTTTTGATAAATTTCTCCGTCTGTCTACTTTGGCTAGTTCCACAACAACATAGAGTGATTCTTACAAAGCGGAACAACAGAAGTCAAGAAAACAAACATGAACATATGCTGAAAGGTTTACTAAAGCATCGTGTAAGCGATACCTAGCTTATGTTATTTATATTACTTAAAAAAGAGCAACTGTTCAAATGCTACAATAGTCCTATATTATAAATCTATAATAAAATGTAGGGTGTACAAGGCTTGGGGTCACAGAAGATACACATTGTCCATTTGGGGTCATTTCCCAGAAGTTTGGGGACTGCTGAAGTAAAGTATGTAGTAGTGATTGTAACATTAAAAACAAATCATGTAAACATTTATTACATTAATATTACTTATAGTTTATTAATTTAGAGATGAATGGTCTGTTAATGTTAACTAATGCAACTAACATTTGTTTAAAAAAAAAAAAAAAACGAAACCTTAATGTAACAACAACAACAAAAAGTTTCATATACTAAGACCTTTTGTGCAGTTCATATTATACAGATGTGTAAGTTCAGATCATTTTAAAAGAATTTTTTGAAATAATTATCTTTGGAAAAGAATTTAACCACAGTTTTTTTTTCTCAATATAAGATCTGCATTCCCCTACTCTAGTACCACGTCTCTTTTTTACAGGTGTTTAATGCTAAAACTGCAGAGCTGCTTAGTCACCATCAAGTCGAGATTCGGCAAAGTTTCCCTAAAGAGGGGTGAGTACTCGCACACTGAAGCTCACTGGAAAACATGGCTGTACTCAACCTGTTTCAAGACACTTCATCTACAGATGCAGCTAATAATGTATTCATTATCACCATGCAGATATAATCATGCCCAGTGATGACTCCTCCAAGCTTTCATCATTGTGCACTCTTTTTGCTAAGCAAACAATTTTGAAATTAAGTACTCCTTCATTAAAACGAATGTTTTAATGAAATCGCAGCTTATCACAGAAGCCACAGTTACATCATTAAGAACGTTTGTTCATTAATGCACACGTTAATTTCCGCTCTGCAGCTGGGTGGAAGAGGACCCGAAAGAGATTCTGCAGTCCGTCTACGAGTGCATGGACCGAACCTGTGAGAAACTGACGCAGCTCAACATTGATATCTCCAACATCAAAGGTATTGCTGTCGTTCTTGTTGTTTGTGTAGAAAGTTATCCACTTTTGTCTGACAGTGGGTCCTGTTGGGGTGTCTATATTACCAGTTGTACTGTATGTGGGTATACGTTTATTAGAAAATTTGAAACAGTTACATTGTTAGTTTAATGCCGTACTGGTGTATACATTATATTCAAAACAATACAACCTACATCTTCAAGTTTACAGTGGTGCTTGAAAGTTTGTGAACCCTTTAGAATTTTCTATATTTCTGCATAAATATGACCTAAATCATCATCAGATTTTCACACAAGTCCTAAAAGTAGATAAAGAGAACTCAATTAAACAAATGAGACAAAGATATTATACTTGGTCATTTATTTATTGAGGAAGATAATCCAATATTACATATCTGTGAGTGGCAAAAGTATGTGAACCTTTGCTTTCAGTATCTGGTGTGATACCTAACTGCAACTAAACGTTTCCGGTAACTGTTGATCAGTCCTGCACATCGGCTTAGAGGAATTTTAGCCCATTCCTCAGTACAGAACAGCTTCAATTAATTAATGTGAAAGGACCTGATGCAAGCAGTTCACAACATTTTCTAATGGATTCAGGTCAGGACTTTGACTTGGCCATTCCAAAACATTAAACGTTCTTTGGTAGAATGACTTGTGTGTTAAGGGTCATTGATTTGCTGCATGACCCACTTCATCTTGGGATTCAGTTAATGGACAGATGTCTTTTTTCCTTGAGAATTCGCTGGTATAATTTATAATTCATTGTTCCATCAATGATGGCAAGCCGTCCCGGCCCAGATGCAGCAAAACGGGCCCAAACAATGATACTACCATCACCATGTTTCACAGATGGGATAAGGTTCTTATGCTGGAATGCAGTGTTTTCCTTTCTCCAAACATAACCCTTCTCATTTAAACCAAAAAATTCTATTTTGGTCTCATCTGTCTGCAAAACATTTTCCCAATAGCCCTCTGGCTTGTCCACCTGATCTTTAGCAAACTGCAGTTGGGCAGCAATGTTCTTTTTGGAGAGCAGTGACTTTCTTCTTGCAACACTGTGATGCACACCATTGTTGTTCAGTATTCTCCTGATGGTGGACTCATAAACATTAACATTAGCCAATGTGAGAGAGGCCTTTAGTTGCTTAGAAGTTACCCTGGGTTCCTTTGTGACCTTGCAGACTATTACATGTCTTGCTCTTGGAGTGATCTTTGTTGGTCGGCCACTCCTGGGGAGGGTAACAATGGTCTTGAATTTCCTCCATTTGTAAACAGTCTGTCTGACTGTGGATTGGTGAAGTCCAAACTCTTTAAATATGGTTTTTATAACCTTTTCCAGCCTGATGAGCATCAACAACTCATTTTCAGAGGTCCTCAGAAATCTCCTTTGTTCGTGCCATGATACACTTCCACAGACATGTGTTGTGAAGATCAGACTTTGATATATCCTTGTTCTTTAAATAAAACGGGGAGCTCACTCGCACCTGATTGTCATCCCATTGATTGAAATCACCTGACTCTAATTTCGCCTTTAAATTAACTGTTAATCCTAGAAGTTCACATACTTTTGCCACTCACAGGTATGTAATATTGGATCATTTCTTTTAATGAATAAACAACCAAGTATAATATTTTTGTCTTAGTTGTTTAATTGGGTTCTCTTTGTCTACTTTTAGGACTTGTGTGAAAACTTGTGTAAAATGTTTTAGGCCATGTTTATGCAGATATAGAAAATTCTAAAGAGTTCGCAAATTTTCAAGCACTACTGTACATGCCCAATTTCAGCTCAAAATGAACATGGTATTTCTACACTTTTGCAACAAAAAGTGCTAAAAGCTCAAATAAAAAGTATCCTAGTATATCAGGTTGTCCAAGTGTATCCCAGATTTGTGCTCATATATATTTTGCTATTCCGATCCAAAGTTGTTCTACTTTAAGTTTAACCTTATTCAGATTTATTTCATAATTTATTTATAATATGCTCTGCGTTAGTAATGCGTTTATGTGGCTCGCGATATGCATTATGCAGAGTAGGACAGTATCATTGCCACAAGTAGTTTGAATCAATTAGCTTGTAAGTAGTCAAACTATTTTGTTTGACACTGTACTATTGATACATTTACATAAAATACACTCACCAGAAAAAGACCAGATGAAGTTTTTCCAGTAGTAAGCTATACAGTTTTGGTTCGCCGTAGTTATAGCCCATCCAGCTTAAGGTTTGGCGTGTGTGTGTGTGTGTGTGTGTGTGTGTGTGTGTGTGTGTGTGTGTGTGCGTGCGTGCGTGCGTGCGTGCGTGCGTGTTCAAAAATTATTTGGCTCGTGCAAAACATTGCTATAATGTGTGTGTGTGTGTTCGATAAGTCTGAAATACCCTGACCTTGCGTTGACTTGAGTGTCTGATTTAAAAATGTAATACTGCATTGTTGTTAGTTACCTTTTACTTAGTTAAACTTAGTTAAGTGTTATGTAGCAGTGTTACTTGATTGAAATGCTTTAACAGAATATTTTGATATAAATATTTTTTGGTACTTAAATGTATTTTCTAAATAATGCATTCAAGTCAATTACTGATTGATTGATTAGTTATCAGAATATTAATTAGTTGTTGCCCTAGTTATATGGTTTTTATATAATGATTTTTAAAAAAATCTATACCAGTCAATTCCAACCAGCGTTTTGTCCCCATTTTATCCACTTTGTTTGCATTTAATAGATTATCCGCCAGGCTGTCATTGCAATATTCATAAAAGACCTCTTGTAATTTCCCTTTAGCCATTGGTGTGACTAATCAGCGAGAAACCACACTGGTCTGGGACAAAGAAACGGGCGAGCCACTGTACAATGCAGTTGGTAAGTACGCTCGGGTGATGAGAACAAATTGAAAGCAAAAAATAGCTGTAATTGATTTGATTTGGTGCTATGCAGTGTACACTGATTAAAATACCGATGTCAATTTGTGCAGTGTGGCTGGACCTGCGCACACAGTCCACTGTGGAGAGACTCATCAAAAACACGCCAGGCAGGAACAAAAATCACCTGAAGGTAAGAACACCTCAAGGGTGACTGAGGTATTAGAGTAAAAGTTGATGCTTTGGATCCTAATCAGTTTGAGCTGAGTGTATAGATGAGGAGATAAAAGAGCTGGACAGACTAAATGACTAAAGCGCTTCCGCATCGTTCATCAGCAGGTAGACTAATGGCATTGTGGGTAATGTAGGAAACTGTTAACCAGAATAAAAATAGACCTGTTGATATTACTCAACTGCACATTGTTAGAACAGATGATCTAAGCTATGAAGCCATGTAGTCAATAAAGATAAAGTCAGTGCAACCTTAGAGGAACGTCGAAACGTCATTAACTTTCCCCCATCAATACAAAATCGTATTGATGGTATTTCTGCCTCACTTTTTCTCATGAATCTGATTACTGATTCAGTAGCAGCCCTTCGGACACAGTCATACACGAGCAAAAATTCAATGAAACGCAGACAGCAGAGATATTCGACTTGTAACGTCGTGGAATGGGTGGAATGGGTGTGGTTTGTTGTAAATAAAGTGAACTATGTAAAACATAACCGGTAAAAGATAAGACAAGAGTACACCAATATAGCATTTTCACAGCTAAGACATTCCAGTCAAGCTGGAAGGAACACGCCTTTTCAACACACAGCAGGAGAGAATGAATACATACAAAGGACAATGGTCTGAATGATTGACTTCTCAGTTAGTCATCCAACAACCAACTGGTTTATTTAGTTTTTACTGTAGTATGCTTTTATCATCAAAATGATGATCACGGTATATCAGTCCGTACAGGATTTTGCGGTGTTTTTTTGTGATTGTTGCGAAAAAAAAATGCTTGAATTTGCTGCAGCGTTTTCAAAATTTGCGATGCAGTACAGTACACTATAACTGTCATCAGGCCAAACCACAGAAAAGTACATATAATTATATCTCTCTTCTGCAGCACAAGACCGGTCTTCCCATCAGCACGTACTTCAGTGCCGTGAAGCTGCGCTGGTTAATGGACAACGTAGAGGAGGTGCACAAGGCCGTGCTTTCACACACAGCCATGTTCGGGACCGTCGATTCATGGCTCATATGGGTACGTTATATAGATGCAGAAGCTTGTGGGGGGGGAAAAGCATTCGATTAAGAAAACCAATGAACTAAATCATCTTTATAGTCGAAATCCTAAAATTCTAGCATGCTTAATTGCATTTACGGTGCTCTAACTATTTACTTCTTAGTCCATTCTACACCACGGCTAAAATTTAAAATTCCAATATTTTTTTTTTCACAATATTAAGCTCGCTATTAAATATCACTCTCATTATAAATCATCAGAAAACTGCATTGTAAATCCCAAAACCATGGGTGACGCAAACCCTCAGCCTGAAATGTTTGTTAGGTGGCTCTCATTATACAGCATCAGTGGGTCACTAGCTGGCCGTCATATGCTCGCTCTTTTTCAGTGCCTAACTGGAGGAAAGAAGGGAGGTGTCCATGTTACAGACGTGACCAATGCAAGCAGAACCATGCTCTTCAATATACACACTATGGACTGGGATCCAGACCTCTGCAAGTAAGATACAGACACACACACACACACACACACAGCTTGTACTTCTATTACTGAATGCCACGTCTGTGTTTAGATGCTAAAGAATGTGAAATATTTTTATGGCTGAATTGTACGTTAAACTGGAATGTGCTTTGTTCCAGCTATTTTGGCATACCAATGGAGATTCTGCCAAAAGTAAGGAGTTCGTCAGAGATCTACGGTTTAATGGTAAGCTCAATGGAATAGCTTGGTGACATTTTATAGTGTGCATAAGTATTCACTTCATTGGAATTACATGTCATGAATTTACACAAAACTATCTATAATATTGAATTGGGATGTAAACCTGTGTAGTTTTCCAAATTTTCTTTTCCCTAATTTATGAAATGTAAAAGTTGTGATTTCAGTAGTATTCCCCCTCACAGCTGTGAAACCACTAAATTAGTTCTGGTGTGTAGATTCATGACAGAACATCCCAATTAAGTCAACTTCATTCCAGGTTGTAGTTCAGATGGGTGATTACTTATGCAAACAACTGTATACAGTCCCCTCTGAAAGTATTGGAACAGCAAGACCAATAAAATTTTCGCTATACATTGAAGACGTTTGGGTTTGAGATCAAAATATGAATATGAGATGACAGATCAGAATTTCAGCTTTCATGTCCTCATATTTACATCTAGATGTGTTAAACAACTCAACACAACCTAGCACCTTTTGTTTGAATCCACCCATTGTTTCAACTGATCAAAAATATTGGACCACGCGACTGATAGGTGTTTCTTGCTGCCCAGGTGTGCCATGTTCAATTGATTGTTTAAAGAATTAATAGCTCTGAATGTCTCTTGGTTTGATCCCTGGGTTTCGCTTGTGAAGACTGCATTTGTTGTTAAAAAGGATAAACCAACGTGAAGACCAGAGAGCTGTCTAATGGGCTCACTAATCTTTATTGATGATGTAACTCATGATGGTAGCAGCAGAATGAATTCAGAAGTCAACAGAAACAATCTGCCTTCCAGTTTACAAAGAAATCTATCGAATCTTATTGGGAGGAACTTTATCATGCAGCAAGACAATGACCCAAAACACACTGTCAACTCAACAAAGGACTTCATCAGGGGGGGAAAAGTGGAAGGTTTTAGACTGGCCAAGTCAGTCACCAACTGAGCATGTATTTCACCTCCTGAAGAGGAGACTGAAAGAAGCTGCAGTACACGCCTGGAATAGCAACACAAAAGAAGAATGCAACAGTTTGGTTATGTAAGTGGGTCACCAACTTGATGCAGCTATTGCAAGCATGGGATATGCAACCAAACATTAAGTGTTGTTTACTTTAAGACTATCTATTCCATTACATTTGCTTGCCTAAAAATTGGATGGTCTGCCACAAAAGGTGCCATGTTCTAAGTTGTTTAATACATCTAGATGTAAACATCAGGAAATGAAAGCTGAAATTCTGATCTGTCGTCTCATTCATATTTTGATCTTAAACCCAAATGTATTCAGTGTATAGCAAAAACAAAAATATTGGCCTTGCAATTCCAATACTTTGGGAGGGGACTGTATAATTATTTTGATCATTTTCATAATTCTAAAAAATAATAATAATTTAGTCCACAGTGATTGGGGGGGAGGGGGGGGGGTTGGGGACAGAAAACAGGGACTTCCATTATTTAATTTTTATTATGAAATTTCAGTGTCCCTGATTAGATTTGCAATTAATTCCCATGTGGAAGATTCTTTTTTTTTTTTTTTTCTTCTTTTTTTATCACAATCAAACCTTTGTGTCTCTTTGGGCTTTCTGATAGAAAATCTGTTCTAGTCTGGTGAGTAGGTCTTGATTAATATTATTGACAGTGTCATTTCTGGGGAAAACGACTCTCTTTTCCCTTCCCCTGGTTGGCTTTGTTGTCCCTTTTATCCCATTCCATCTAGCGGTGCATTTCCAACTTGAAAACTACATCGACTTGATTATCTGAACAAAGCTCAGCTGCAATAGGGTCTAGAAGTCTGAGTGTACTCAAAACAACACTTTCTTTATCCCATTATTTATACTGGTACAGTTCTGGTCAAAATGATTTGCACCTTGCTATACTATCTTCTGAAAAGACCTTGGTGTATACACTGATCAGCCATAACATTAAAACCACTGACAGGTGAAGTGAATAACATTGTCAGTGGCCTCTTTCTGCAGGATAATGCGCCCTACCACACTGCAAAAAAAATTGTTCAGGAATGGTTTGAGGAACATGACAAAGAGTTCAAGGTGTTGACTTGACCTCCAAATTCCCCACATCTCAATCCGATCAAGCATCTGTGGGATGTGCTGGACAAACAAGTCTGATCCTTGGAGGATTAAAGGATCTGCTGCTAACGTCTTGGTGCCAGAAACTACAGCACACCTTCAGAGGTCTTGTGGAGTCCAAGCCTCGACGGGTCAGAGCTGTTTTGGCGGCACAAAGGCGGCCTACACAATATTAGGCAGGTGGTTTTAATGTTATGGCTGATCAGTGTATACTTATTTATTACTTACTACTTATTTATTTGTATGATACAAAGCAGCACAGTCTCAAAAAATAACAATTAAAAAAGAAACCGTGTGGAAATAGTCCAAAAACTGAAACGGTACTATGACAAAGTGACCTTTTTAGATCAGTGAGCCTTCCCTGTTTGTAAGCAATTAGAACTTATAATATCGATCATTAAAAAATTGAGAAAGCTTCAAATCCATCTCCAGAAACCTTTTCATCTGCAGTTCGCAGTGTTCTTACGTTTTTTGGGGTTTTATTTTGTCACTCATGGAACTGTGCAGGGCCTTTCAGGACAGGACATGGACGAAAGAGAATATTGACCAAACAAGTCTTCAAATCCTGGTGCTGTTGAAAATCATCAGGTGTATCATACAGAGACCTTAAACCGGGAACAGTGGTTCCAATAAAAAGGCATAACAGATCTTTGGCCAAATTTACTGTACCAATCCAAAAAAATTATTCTGCTTTTGCTTAAAGAATTGCTGTTATCGAAAACTAATCAACATCAACACCTTCTGATTTGAGAATTCAATGATGTTGTGCTATTTAAAAAAAAAAAAATAATAATAATAATAATAATTTAAAAAGTCTGAAGGCTGTCTTTTTGTTGTGTAACCTTGGACATCCTGTTAAAAGATTCTGACGAAAATAATTTTTCAAGATATATGATATACCTGAAAATAATATTGACCAGAACTGTAAATTTACCAGTACAACTCTTCATTGCTAGCAGGCTCAGGCTTTTATTCCCTTCTGTACACTGGAGTTGACTGGTTGTTGGAAATGTACTGGGTGACTTTCTTCGTTACACGGCGCACTGGCTGGATGCCATGAGCTGACTTCACCTGCTGTTAGCCACTAGATTCAGAGCTGTCTTTCCAAACAGCACTTGAGGATTTTGTTGCTGACCCAGTGGCCGTGCTGTGGATTTCTCCTTCATATCTCTGCATGCTCACAGCTTTAAAAAAAAAAAAATAATAATTTTTTTTAATTAGAAAGGTGAATAGGGGGCTGGTTGATATGGCATGCTTTATTCACTGACTAGACAAGTAGTTCTTCACACACATTAAATTGTATACTGTTGGTGGAGGCTTTTTTTCCCCTGTGTATTTACTGAAGAAAACTGGGGTGAATTGAAACCTTATTAACAATGATTGACAGTGGAGACACTCCGAGATGAGCGGGAAAGTTTACCATGTCATTGTCTTGTTAATTATTTTTTTTTTTTTTTTTGCTTTCACAGAAATCTGGTCCCCTCACTGGTGTTCCAATATCAGGGGTAAATTGCACTTTCTTATTTGTTATTGTAAAATGATTTTACTGTCAATTTTTATATTAATAATTATATTAATAACTTAATATCAGCCTTAAGTACTTGCGTTCTCCCACTGAAGTGTTTAGGGGACCAATCTGCCGCTCTTGTGGGACAGATGTGTTTTCAGGACGGCCAGGCCAAAAACACGTACGCCTCATTTCTATTTCTCTTTAACATGTTGTTGCTTGCGTCATCATCGTCATCATCATCATCATCATCATCATCATCATCATCATCATCATATCAGCGATAGACCATATGAAAATAAGCATACATTATCGAATCATATGCTTTTAAGTGCATCATTGGTACTGGTAGGAGGTTTAGAAAACCCAAGTGTATCTTCAGCGCATGCTGTTATAGGAAAATAATCAACGACGGGGTGGTAATTGATTATTTTCTGAAAACAGCAGGTCCTGATGTGTTTTATTCCTCTTATACCACAGCCATTTCCCAGCTTCAAAGATTTCCCAAAGACACTTCATGTTTGTTTGTTTTTTAATCCATTTACAGTTAGATTTAATCTTGCGGAACGTCCATGAGACAAGTCGTTATAGCACAAGTGATGACTTGTTTCATGGATGCTCCACAACATGACTATAAATACAGGGTGTCTCAAAAGTCTCCATAAATAGGAGACTATGTTTGCCAGCACCACGTCGGTTTTGCCTTCGTCAATGGATGTTCATGGACGTCCACTATTTGGTTAGTCCCCAACACTTCCAGTCTTTTTCCAGTATGATGTGTTTGCCATGTTCCCTGTTAAAGTCCATCGCAACCTTGCGACAGCTTCCCGAACCAGCCATGAGAATGATTTCAATACATTCTTCTTTTGTCAGAGGCATTCTTAAAGGCTATCTGAAAAAATATATAATATAAAAAAAAATATGAAAAATTTTGAAAGGCATTTTGCTAAAAAGTGTTAATTTCCCTTATGTATGGAGACTTTTGGGACACCTGTAGATTAAAAGTATGATGTGTTTGTCTTTAATAAGTAAAAAAGTGTTCAAAGTGGTTAATTGCTAAGTGGTTAAGTGGTGTATAAGAGGAATAAAACACCTGGGGACATGCTACTATAGGAAAATAATCAGCATTGGAGTGGTAACAGTAAACTGCACTTTGCTCTGCTCACCTCCTTGTCATTAATTACTTGTTTAGTAGAGATTGCAATTTCGTCTGCACTAAATTTAGTCAGTTAATTAAATATCTAAGGGTGAGGTATGAGGGAGTTAAACATATTCGCTGCAGAGCCCCCTGGGTCACGCACATACAGTATTTTTAGGCTACCACTGAGCAGTTGTTGCTAGTTTGCATTTTGGAAACATTACCTCACACTGTTCTTGTGGCATCTCCATGAATGTCTAAATTCCCATGTTACAATTATATATATATATATATATATATATATATATATATATATATATATATATATATATATATATAATTACTTTAAGGTCATTCATTTTTATTATATTTGTTTACTGGCATGATAAAGGTGCCACTTAAGCATTATTTCTGGTGGTTGATGGGGTTCCTGATTGGCGCAACATAAAAAAAGCATTCATGATTATGAGTTTGAATGTCGATGATGTAACGGCCAGCCGTGGCTGGGAGCCAAGAGGCCAAACTTGGCTGTGCTCTCTGAGTGGGATGGATGGCTTAATCTCTCCCGTCATTCACAGCGGCATGTATGTGGAAGACAGTAGATACACTGGACATTTCCTCCAACTGTGGTACACTGCTGTGTAACTCTGCATGATCATCAGCACATTAGCCCAATTGGTAGCTGTCACTGGTGGGTGGGAAATGGCCAAGACCAATTTAGGGAGAAAATGGGGGGGAAATCCAAAAAAAAAAAAAAAAAAAAAATTTTTTTATTTGTCTCTGTTGTCGTGGTTATATTATAACATGCTTAAATATTACCAGAAGCATTGATTATGATTTGTAATGAAATGATTTCTAAGAGCCAATCATGAATGAGTATTTTCCAAACCATGGAGGGATATAACAAATTATTAAGTGCCTAAGACCAACAGTGACCTCTTTTAATTTTGTTAAATATGAATAATTTAACAAGAAATGACTGAATTCGTAGGTTGTTTTTTTTGTGTTATCATCCACCCATGACTCTCATCTCTCTTGTTTCAGTTATGGGACTGGCTGTTTCCTGCTCAGAAACACAGGAACAAAGGTATTCCTCATTCCTCATTCACTGCTACTTGTAGAAGATTAATATACGTCCGTGTTTGTTTCTGTCTAAGCTCTCTGTCTTACTTTGTTCTGCAGCCGGTATTGTCAGATCATGGCCTCTTAACAACAGTAGCGTATAAACTGGGTCGAGACAAGCCAGCCTGCTATGCGTTAGAGGTAACATTCTTGATGCTGTCCTTAATGCATCTCTCTTATTCCATCTTTAATGCATCCTTGCCATATAAAAAAAAAGAACATTGTGAGCGAATGAAATGGTATCCTTCATTACATAATAGCTGACTTATTATTGTTCTTCTTTAGGGTTCAGTTGCCATAGCAGGGGCGGTGGTGCGCTGGTTGAAAGATAACCTCGGGATTATCCAAAGTTCCACAGAGCTCGGTGAGTTCATCAGCGGATGAAATAAAAAATAGATAGATGGTTAATGGCTCGTATGAAAGTAGATACTCGGGGCTTTAAGAATTTGCAGGTTTTCGAAAGAAAAGTTTTGTTTTTTTCCTAGCCTACTAGGTTTAAATCTTATGATTTTGTGGTGGCGGTTGTATACAGTGTTTTACTATTAAAAAGCTTTAGCTGTGGTGTCGTTTTATCTCTGTACCAGTGTTATTGTGGAGAGGTGTGAATTGTTTGCCCAGCAGAGGGCTCCCACTCCTCCCTTTTCCCATTGCCCTGCTCACCAGCAGCTAAACACAGAGTCATGATACTCTACACACAGAAACCCAACAGTGTCTTGACTAATCTTATAACGGACTTGTGGCGATAAATTAATTTGTTCATACTGATTGAAAATGTCTGATAAATTGATTTCCATTCAGCTGGCGTACTGCGAGAATGGGTTAAACAAAATATACACATTATCATTTACATTTACGGCATTTGGTGGACGCCCTTATCCACAGCGACTTACAGAAGTGTTATGAAGTCTCTATCAATAAATGCATCCCGATACTGGTTCACTAGGTCACGGACTAAGAATACCATCAGTCTAAAAACTCTGTTGGGAGGTAATATAGTAAGAAAAACACACAGACAACACAATTTGTTTTTTTTTTTTTCTTATCATAGCTTCGAGCGCCCAAGTGTTACACAATATTTAACCCCAGTCCTGCTGTCCATGATGATACAATGTTCCCTTGTTCCACAGAGAAACTGGCCGCTAGTGTTGGAACATCGTACGGCTGCTACTTTGTCCCTGCGTTTTCAGGTCTCTATGCCCCCTACTGGGAACCAAGCGCCAGAGGGCAAGTTATAGTTTTTAAGTAGTTTAAAGGCTTTAATGCAGAATCATGTGATGACGTTATCAAAATATCCTAATATGTTTAAACCTGCACCTTGCACACATGAAACACATTATTATATATTTATATATTAAAATCAAATGTTGAATTGTGCATTTTGGTTTTCTTTCTCCAAACAGAATCATCTGCGGTTTAACTCAGTTCACGAACAGGAGTCACTTGGCCTTCGCTGCTCTTGAAGCTGTCTGCTTTCAGACACGAGAGGTATCATCTACGCACATATAAATAATCATCCTGTTGTCTTTAGTCATGAACACATGCACCATCCAGTTATGAACACTAATATGAGAAGAATAGGTAGAATGACTCGTGATTCATGTCTGTGCTTCAGATCCTGGATGCGATGAATCAGGACAGTGGGATTCCTCTGACTCAGCTGCAGGTGGACGGAGGCATGACCTCGAACAGACTCCTCATGCAGCTCCAGGCTGATATTCTCTGCATTCCCGTAGGTAAGGCATGCAACTGAAACCTCCCTTGTGAGTTTCTATTTCACAGATGTCTTTGAAATCGAGTACAATCCTCTGCGTCAGGGGGGAAATTCCAGATGAGTGAGCTTATTACTAAGCCTTGATAATATTGAAAGCTGAAATAGCCTAAACCCACCGAATAGTCCGAGATAAGCTAACCCTTTTACACTGATTACACGAAAAATCCCAGCATAGCATAAAACATTGACTGGAATTTCCCAAATTAGGAAAGATGCAAATTATATCATTTAATCAGTTTGTGGGCTGTGGGAAGTCTTTTATTAGTCTGTATGTCACATATTACCCTCAGGCATCAGTGTCGCCTCAAAATCTTTATTCAAATGTTTCATTTGTTAACTTAAAAAAAAATAAAAGAAGAAGAAAATAAACAGTACATTAAAATGAATACCCAATCGTATATTTTACATTGTATAATAAGTAATATATAGAGTTACATATGTATCCCTACTTAGCAATGGATGCGCCATTGACTTATCATCTGTTGCCTTTGTATGATATTTTGATATTTATAAAGACCAGACAAGTCACCCATGATTTTTTTTTTTCTCTGCTCTCTTGTTCAGTATAGAGAGTTTAATTTAATTTTCTAAATACATCTGTGTGTGTGTGTGTGTGCGCGCACACAGTGAAGCCGTCCATGCCGGAGACGACAGCTCTCGGAGCAGCCATGGCAGCAGGAGCAGCAGAGGGCGTCAGTGTGTGGAGTTTGAATCCTGAGGACCTCACTGAGGTCACCTCAGAGAAATTCGAACCCCAGATCAACCCAGAGGGTAAGACAGCTTCAGCACTGTTAACAGCACTAAGAATGTTTTGATAATTCAAAAAGGTGTAAAGAAGGTGAAGGTGTAATAGTGTAGCTAAGACTAGTGGTTTAAGACTAGTGGTTCTAGTGGTTAAGACTAGTGGTTTATTTAATTCGGTGTGAAACCAAATGAGAAACAAACCAAACACTTCACGATGATCCACAAATGGACTAATCGAGAAATAGCGAAAGCAACTTTTAATGTAAATGTTCAATTATTTTGTCTTCTTTGGCTTTGCTAGGCCTAAATAAATCATAAATACATTCTAGATTCATCTTATCATTCCTACAGTTAGTTGTAACTTGTAACTAAGTTTAGTGTTACTGTAATTTGTTTATTAAAGACTGTTAAAGTGTAGTAATGTATTTTCCTGTGATAAATGTCTTACTCTGTAAATTGAGAAAGTTGATAAGTTGAGAAATCTGTTTTGTTTTTGTTTTTTTCTAAATAGAGAGTGAGTTTCGTTATGCTCGCTGGAAGAAGGCTGTCCAGAGAGCCATGAACTGGGAGACTACAGAGCCAATCTGCAATGGAAACGGTTTGTGATTCCACTTTTGTGCTCCATGTTCAATCCAGCAAATCAAACAGAGGGAATAGCGGGATGTTCAAAGCGTCCAAAAACAGGAAATGTGTCACAGTGACAACATTTTTTTTATGAAGTAAACAGATTCATAATGGGACCTAAACAGTAACACACACTTTAGATAACCTGCATGGGAAGTTGTAGTCCTTTTAAAGTCACATGTCTCTCATGTTGTCATGTTTGTTGATTCTAATAACCAAGTAACTTGGTAACTGTTTGTGTCTGGTAAGATGTTTAATCTACCATTAAATATTTACTCTATTCTTATCTGTGAATAAATCATAATTCAACAAATTCATATATTTTAGAAACACCACACTATTTCAAATCGAAATGTTTTTATCAGTAGACATCAATGACAAAAATCCCAGCCAGACCATTGGCATTAGGTGCTCGAGACGTCAGAAGCATGCATAAAAATCACAGATGTTGCTTGATCCAATCAAATCAATAGTTGCTCACGTGTCTCCTTTCTCTCTCTCTGATATTGCATGAATTGGACCTGGGTTTTGGACAATCTCCAGAGGAATCTAGTATCTTCAGTAGTGTTCCACTGGGCTTTTACATTCTGGGTAGCATGTTTATGTTAATTGGAGCAAAATACATTGCAGGTCAGTGTGTGCTTGACACTGAGAGTGAACAATCCTTTGTGCATGCGTGTTTATGCTGCTTTCGACTAAAGCTCGTAACTCGGAATTTCCGACCTCCGACTAGGAAAACGCACCCTCGACTCGGAATGTCGGGAAGGTCTCCATAACCCCAATTTCAGCACATGACGTCAAATCAACATGGCTGTTCACAGCATCAGCAGTAAACAAAGTAGCACTTACTTGCCAAGTTGTTTATTTAATATCCAAGTACTTGCTTTAAATCAATTAATATACAGATTTATTAGCTTATTAAATCTATAATACTGACTATACAGTTTACTGTTTTGAGGAGGTGAATATAAATCACTTATCACTGTTAGCTAGCTAGCTTGTTGTTAAACAAAGATGAAGACCGGCATATGCGTGGTTCACTTTATAGCTTGAGCAGACGGAGGTCGGATAATGACCTAATTACGAGCTCTGATGTCCCACTTCTGACTTAAGTCAGCGCAGCATTAAATGCGTACTATGTAAGATTTTAATGTTTTGTTTATCAGTTTCAGACGACAGAATTTACAGCCGAAAGTGTGAAAATTGAAAACTACTAGGTTTTTACTAATAAAAACCTTTGTGTAACAATAAACTCAGGCATGATCTGCATAAGGCTGCATGAAACCTACATAAGCCCTTCATGAGAGCTGGCATAAACCTAGATAAAGACTTATATGTAAAGGTGTCTGCTGTCATAAAGACTTGCTTTTGTCAAAACGCAGTTTGTCAAGTTTACCCACTGTACATTAGAGCTTCCTAAGAACTTAGTTTGTAGTACTTCTGATATGTCACCTATCTGGTATGTAGTGATGTAATAAAATCTACATTTCTAATGGCCAACTTTACAAAGCCATGTCATTAATTCACTAATCAGACCTGAGAGGGTAAATAAAATGAAAAATCGATTTCTAAAAAAGTCTGGGGAAAACTCCTCTTGTGCATAAATACCATTTGTGACGTAGCTATAGCTTGCCATGCGAGGTTCGTTGGAAAATTAAATAAAAGTGTGTTGGGAGCAGAAATATAAAATTGACTATGGGCCAGAGGAAATATACATAAGTGAGACACCAAAACTACACTGAGCTACTTAGTCAGCTGTCATGTGACAGCAGGTGCCATAACACAACCTTATGTCAACAACCATCTATGTCACTAGACTCAGGTGTTTTGGACAAAAGCCGTCTTAGACATTTGGTGCCTGTGGTATAAGCCTTTATTATTGTTTATTTAGGATTTTTTCAGTTGTCATGAAAGGCGTAAATGTCATGTAGCCTTATAAACACCATCCCTTATGAAAATGTGAACAAAACTCGTCATGCATTGTCACAAATTACCATTTCTATTTCAGAATCCCAAATTGACTCGATTTGTCAGTTGAATTTGCTGTGGTGCAAAAAAAAAAAAAAAAAAACATTTTTATAAATTCTAATTGTCCCAATTCTCTTATGTAATAATTCTCTATGCCTTGATATGGAAATATCTCTCAATCACACTCGGTGGATGATACTTCTTGTCAAAAAACATGAGCATCCATATCCATATACATATCCTGTTTTTTTTTTTTTTTTTTGTTTGTTTTTTTCTTCACCTCCTGACTGCTTTACATCGCCACATTATTCCTCTAAAGCACTGCTTTCTCGTTCTCTGACTTGACTGTTTATTGATTTCCACTTGAACATTTGATTTGTTGTTATTTTAAAATCTTGCATGCAACTTGATCATTTTGGAACAAAAATGTATTATTATTATTATTTCTTTGAACAGGTTACAAGTAGACTTCTCGAATCCTCTTCGATGTTGCATAATGAGAGAAGAACGTAGGATTTTAGGTACATCCTCTAGTGTCCAGTCACTATCATGCCGTTCACCACTGGACATTCCAGCTGTAGCTGCTAAGCTTACAACTTCACTCTCCAGGGAATATCAGACAACTGAATCATCTCTATCTGACCTCTAAACAATGAAGGAAGTTTTTTTTTTAACTTTTGGTACCTGGTTGCCATAGCTTGTGAGGTGTGAGTTGGCGACCGAATCGATTTCTATGAACAAAACACGTTGTGATTTCTGAAGTTGCACAGCACTGTTGTACTCATGAAGAAACAGCTGGCAGCCTCATCTTCATCTGACCCAAGCTGGTTGCTATAGCTCCTTGATCTTCTTTATGTAGATGCTGATATTTACCACGTGTTACCTCGGTGTGTTGTAAATTCGAACAACTTTTAATTGTGCCACATCGTATTTATTAACTTTTGGTTCAGTCCAGATCTTCATTGTAATATGCATTAGAAGGTGCCAATAGTAGATATGGGAGCACTAAGGTACAAATCATGGCATGCACTGTATGAGGACATTTTACCTTCACAGGGTTCCGTATGGCTGTGCATTACTGTTCCTTTGCTGTGAGATGCCCAACCCAAAATACTGTGGCTCCCAAGGTAGAATAAGCTGAGACTCAGTCCAGATATGTCTTTTAGTGTTCCTACTAGAACGTCAAATGTTTAAAAAACACTAGAATTCAGAAAGTCGGTTATAAAAAGACTTCCTGATTGTCGCTATGTTTGAATTTCTGTAATACGGTGATGTCTCTGACCTAGGGACTGTGCTTTCCCATAATGCACTGTGCACATACATCACTTTTAATACTGAGAATATTGACCGGAAGCAGTAAGGTGGTTTGCAAAAATAGCATTCGAATCATCGTGTAATAAAATAACCTACCATTAGTTATGTCATCTGCACCATATAGCTAGAGGTCATGTTTGTTTTGTTCCTGGCTAACCTGGATTGAGATTTTAATAAATAAAAAGCCAATTATCTCTTTGGTTATTGGCTCACTATGAACTAGGTTTCCATAGAATTAAAAAAAAAAAAAAAAAAAAAAAAAAAAAAACACATCATGACGTTATCTTCTTTGTGACGAGGTATCTGACAAAAAAATGCTTGTAGTTTTATTCTGAACATCAAAACCATGTTTAAAATCTGATGTATGGTTAAATGGTACTATGCGTTCTGGTACAAAGTTACAAGTACCAATACAATTATGTAACAAAATATCAATGAACAATGAATATTGCAGTGCTCCTTCCAAAATTGATGCCATTTGTGCCTCTAGTAAATTCGGTTATGCATGTTCTTAGGACTACATAAGCCCTTTGTGAAAACTGATATAAACCTACATCTACATTTATAAAGGATCATTGCACCTGGTGTCGGTTGCCATAAAGGCAGCCTTTGTCAATTTTCATGGCATGTGATGTAACAGCTGTCTAGTCACACAAGATTGCCTTTTGACATTTTTTCAGGCTGTCTGTTGTTGCTGAAAGGAACCAACTAATGAGGCTGATTGGCAAAAATAGACCTCTCTCTATATATATATTTTCGGGATATTACAAGTTCGAATCCCAACGACGCTACAGCCATCCGTGGCTGGGAACCAAGGGAGCAAAATTGGGAGCTGTGCTCTCTGGGTAGGAGGGATGATGTACTCTCTCTTGGTGTCAATCACAGCAACACTAGCCAATCATGGGTGTTTCTGAGCTCATGTATGCAGAAGAGGGCGGATAGCGCTTTCTTCTGAGTGTGTTGCGCTGCCATCTGATGCAACATGAGCAGCAGTTTGAAGAGGCGAGCCTTCCTGGTTGGTAGCTGTTGTATGATAGGGGAGAGCTAGATGGTGGATGGACATTGGCAGGTAAACAAATTGGGGAGAAAAAAATCTAAAAAAAACTCAGCTGTCATGATGCATTAACATAACTATGCCCAGAAGTGAAACAACAACCTTGTGTGTGTGTTTTTTTTTTTTTGTCAAATTGACAAAATCAGTCTTTGTGATGTAATAATGAAGGGTTATGTCAGTTATCATACAGTGCTTATATAGGTGTCATTTAGTTCTATGTGCACTCTTCTTAAGTAGTGTTAATGTATTTTTTTTCCTTTTGTGTGTGTTTTAATAACTATGGTGATGGTATTAATCATGCCATTAAATCTGTTTTTTTTTTTTTCCTGATCACCTTTGGTTAACTAATCCAATGTGGAATTAGTGCTTAAGTTAATTTGTCATTAATGAAGAATTCATATTTCCATTTTCTTTTGATTAAGCATTATCAAGGTCAAAAGCCAATGAACTTAATATCAGTGTATTAGGCACCATAATGCTTTGCACGCCGTTTTTATACAGAGCCAACCATTCAGTGATGTCACCAACATACATTTTTTTTTTTTTTTTTTTTTTGTAGATTTGTAAAAGGGACTTTTTAGACATTTGTCTTTAACAAGAATTTATAATATATTCATGTATTTTTATTTTATTTTTTTTATGTACTTGAATTGACCCATACACTGTTATAGCACTTACCAGTGGCCAGTGTTACTGAGGTATTTTGTCTCAAATCATGCACTTTGTGCACTTTTAGAGCAAGTAGTGTGTCCGCACACAGAAATGAAACAAATATAGTGTACTATTAATACTTGATGTACTAGCAATTACAACTTACTCTACACAGTGGAAGGAGGTAAGGTGGTTTAAAATTTTCTAAATTAGAGAATGGTACACCACCACAGACCAAAATACAAACAGAAAAAGTCTAGGTTTAATATTTTGGGGTTTTAAAATTGGTTGTTTCTGTGGAAGCGCTTTTGGTGCAGGCTATGATATGAAGTGATCTGTCCATGTGATGCTTTGCGATTACTGTTAAGCACTTAAACACTTCAACTTGTTTGATTTAAGACTTTATCCTTCAAACATGTGGTACATAGTACAAGTGCATAGTGTACAGTCTAAGATTATAGTGCACCGTGCAGGATTTGAGACTTTTTTTTTTTTTTTTTTTTTTTTTTTTTTTTTTTTTTTTTTTTTTTTTTTAGGTTTTTTTTTTTTTATTTTTTGATTGTTTTTGTTATGTTGCTACAAATGTATATTTTGTACATTTTGCCTGAAATGCCCTCATATGTAAAAATTAGCTTTTGCTGCACATTAAAATGGTGGTGGACTTGGTTAATATTCTGTTGTCTTGAAGTCTTTACATCAGGCTTGTAGATTATTTTATATCCTGACAGAAATAGCATTTTTTAAAAGTACCAGTTGCTTAGGAATGTTTATTTCATAGACAAATGTTATATTGAGTGTGTAAATGAGGTGGTAGAAAATAAATGCTGATTGTAGACTTACTGTATGTATTTTTCTCATGTAAATGAATTCGTGTTTTGCCATAATTTATTTTATTCACATTTAATATTTGTGCCATGTGTTTGACTAATTATAAACAAACCAATATATAAAACCACATAGCTAAATTTTATTGTTATTGAAAGTCAAAATGTATTTTATTTCAAATGTCTCAGTAATGGCTTGATTTTATATCCATTAATCCAAATGCTAGAAGCAACTTTCTTGTCATTTTAACAATTCATATGATTTTCTCAAAGTACAATATATCACAGAGCTGACTGGCATGTCCTTAGGAAGAGAAAATGGTTGTGTGACATTTATTGCAAACACTGTGTAATGTTACTGTGTCATTGTTGGAAGGTCTTGGTTTGTGTTCACACATACAGAAGGAGTTTCTGGCAGTTAGGAGAAGCAATATTATAGTAATATTGATATTATTCATTCATCTTCAACGGCTTTATTCTTGTCAGGGTTGTGGAGGAGCCAGAGACTATCCTGGGAACACTGGGTGTGAGGTGGGAAAGCAGGGAGCCATGCACACACACATTCACACCTAGGGGCAATGTAGCATAGCCAATCCACCTGGCATGTTCTTGGGAGGTGGCAGGAAACTGAAGAACCAGGAGGGAACTCAAACACAGACAGTAACACAACCTCATGATTGAACCAGGGAATGTGGTGGTGCTGCACATAGGATTATAACCCCATATATTAATTCTGCTTGTATAGACCTAGATGATACTGGCTTATTTTGGATCACTTTTTCACACAATTCACAATCCATTGTCCACACCCTGCTAAGAAAACGATACAACCCCTTACAGAATTTCTAATGGTCATAATGGGAATTGTATTGGTTTTAATGGAAACTGTAATTGTCCCTTTGGGTCTCTACTGGTAATCTGCTGCTTTCTATTGGATTCATGTTATGTCTAGTGGATACCATTAAGGACCTACATCCTTAATACGTCCTACTATGTAATGGAAACCATTTGGTAATGGTTTTAATGGTTGACAGCTGATGGTTTGTAATGGTAGTCCATTTGTAGTGGAAACCATTAGAATTTCTGTGAAGGTTTCTATTGTTTTTTTTTGTTTTTTTCAACAGGGCAGACATTGATGTTGCACATCAAGAGGATATAAAGAGGAAACTTCGCCAACAATTGAGTTTCGCCATTTAAAAAAAAAAAAAGAACAAAGTCCGTGAGTCATTTTTATTTTCTTTTACTGCTGACTGGACCAGTGTTACTGAATGAACATGGCGGACAGCTCTCATTTTACCGAGGCGGATTACTATCAGGCGCGTTTTGACTCCAGAGCCTACATTAATCATTTTTATTGTCGTCCAGAAGGACACTCCGACGAGAAGGATTATCTTGCTCTAGTTTTAGGATGCCTAAGCAGGACTTTTTCGACTGGTAAGGACCTTGAGAAACTGAGAAACTGCAGCCATACATGAGTTTCTAATGTTACAAAATTTGTATTGTGGTTTTAACAAGAGAATATTATAACAGTGTATTTAAGAGATCATTTAACATCGAGTTTTATTATAGCTATTAGTGACTCATGTCATCAGTCACATGTTTACTTCTAGTATCAAGTTGTTGTTTTTTTCAAGTGATTTCCTGTAGACGCTTGACTCTGATTTTGCGTGTGTCTCGCGCGCACACGTCTCAGGCCAGTACAAAGGGCGGAGGCTAATTGAAGTGGGAAGCGGACCGACGATTCACACTGTGATCAGCGCGTGCGAGCACTTCGACGAGCTCGTGCTGTCTGATTTTGTAGACAGGAATCGCGAAGAAATCAGGAAATGGATAAAGAACGAGGAAGGGTGCTTTGACTGGAAGCCCATCATCGAATATGTGTGTGAAATGGATGGTAAAAGGTGAGAAAGAATGTAAATGAAACCAAATCAACAACAACAACAATAATAAGAATAAGTGAAAGTGACATGTGAAGGCCAATGTATGGTAACCCATACTTGGAATTTGTCCTCTGCATTTAACCCATCCAAGTTAGTGCACACACATTAGGAGTTATGAGTAGTGAACACACACACACACACTACAAACCGTGAACACACCCGGAGCAGTGGGCAGCCTTTTTTTTTTGTTGCTGCGGCGCCCCGGGGAGCAGTTGAGGGTCAAGTGCCCAACAGTGGCAGCTTGGCGGTGCTGGGATTTTGAACTCATGACCTTCCGATCAGTCGCCTAACTTCTTAACCACTGAGCTACCACCGCCCCACAGAATAATCAGAATAATAAATTAATAATTAATTCTACAATCACACTGGCATTTCCAAATTGTCCATAATGTGTAAATGGGTCTGTGAGTGTGCCCTGTGATGGGTTGGCACCCCATCCAGGCTGTCCCTCCTAGTTCTCTGGGATAGGCTAACCCTAACCCTAGGCCCTACAACCCTGTGTAGGATGTGCAATATGGAAAATGGATGGATGGACTTCTATAAACAAACAAATAACCTCAGGTGACACAAAAAAAAAACCCAACAGATCTCAATATGTAGTTATTTTCCCCCAAAAAGTAAACAACATTCAGGTGAGAAAAAATAAGTACACCTTATAATTCATTTTCTGTAGAAGTTTATCAGTTTATCTCACATCATTTCAAAGAAATTTTGGCCTACTCTTCTTTACAACATTGCTTCAGTTCATTGATGTTTGAAGCCATACTTGTTCAGTCTTTTTCTGATTGTGCTGTCACGAACATAAACATTTAATGTACTTACAGAGTCCTGTAGATCACATGATATAGCTCTTGGGGATTTCTTAATATCTCTGAGTATTAAACGGTCTTAAAATTTGCTGGGATACCCACTCCCGGGAAGATTGCAAACGGTCTTGACGGCTTTCCATTTGTAAACAGCCATTCTCACTGTACAATGGTGAATTTCAAATTGTTTGGAGATGGCCTTATAACCCTTCCCAGACTGATGAGCAGCAACAGAGGTCATGACTGAGGTCCTTTCTTTTTGGCATTATGTAGACACCAGAACAACTGCTAAAAGTTCTGCTTTTTTAGAGGTAGTCACATTTCTTGACGATTAACTACTCTTGCACAATGGTCACTGCTTTTGACACTGACTGACACCGACAATAAAGACGCTGCTGCCTACATTTTAGAAAAGGCCAGATATTGTGCATGCTTTCCACTAGTGTTACTTTAATGCAACACCATTGATAATCCTGCACAAAATATTTGAAATGAATGTTCCAGAATGACCAATTCAAATTGGTCAGTGGTGTGAATCGAAATGTGATTTCCCTAGATTTCAATCAGATAATCCTCAAACCAGAAATAGCCTAAACAAAACGTTTAATTGTTACAAAACAATATGCCACCACAACTGTAGAATTACGCTGATAATACTAATGCTACCAATAATCATAAAAGTAAATTAAGAATAAAATAAACTGATTATAATATACTAGTTATAATAAAAGAAGATTACGATGGCCACATAATTAACAGTTTCTACTCTGTTCCTCCAGCTCATCTGATGTGGAAGTGAAACTGAGACAGCGGGTGAAACAAGTGCTGAAATGTAACGTCCTCTCAGAAAACATTTTCTATCCAGAGAGCATCGAACCAGCAGAGTGTGTGATAACATCCCTATGTCTTGAGGCAGCGTGTAAAGACCTACAATCATACAGAGATGCATTTTGTAGAGTGGCAAAGCTGCTTCGTCCAGGTGGAGCTCTGGTGATGGTTGGGGTTTTAGGAGAGACTTTCTACTGTATTGATAAAATCCGCTTCTCCTGCCTCAAAATAAGCAAAGCAAATATTGAAGATATTCTCAGAAACCTAGACTTCACTGTGCAGGAATTTAACATTTTTCCAGCACAAGATCGGGAGAACAACAAAGTTTCAGATTTTGAAGCTTTTTTCTTTCTTGTCGCTCTGAAGTCTACCAAGCCAATTTAGGCATGTGCCAATAGGCTAGCTGGTTAAAAGACATACTGCTTGACAATTGATGTCAACATGGAGACTTTGTAAATGAAATTAACAAAATTAACAAAATTGATTTTTGTTAATTTGCAAAATAATTAACAAAATTAACCGTTTAATTGTTTTTTAGCGTTAACTAGTAGATTGCTAGATTTCTTGTAAATTATTCTAGCTAACATGACACAACCTGACCAGCAGCATATAACTTACCTAGCATGGGTACTTAAATAGCTGTTTTTGTTAGCTCATTATTTCTATTTCGAAAGTAGCAAGCAAATCCCATGCTTAGTGCATTAAAATTAATGATACATATTGATGCTAATGTGTGTTTTACATGCAGGTTGAGGCAACGTTTGGTAATATTGCTGCCCGGTGGTCACATGTACAGGTCATTCATGAAAAGACATCGATGGCACTATTAATGCAGATATCATGGCTTTAATTAATCATAAGAGTCGAGGTGCCATGCAGTGTTCCCGCCAAAGGCGATTCCTGCATCTCAGTATCATTCAACTGCACAAGGATCTAAAATATTTAATAAAAGCTGGACAGTGTTTTGTGTAGCAACATACCCAGCAGTGTAGTCATTTAATATGCTGTAATTTGTAACCATGAAGTTTCCCATGCCGTTCAAGTTGATCAGCAAGAAATAACGCAACGCCTAGAGGTCTGGCCAATTTGCAAATATTTTTTTTTCCACACCTTTTTATTTTGCTGCTTGCATTTTGCTCAGAAATGAATGGAAATTATTGCAGTTCAAGCCGAGTGTGAAGTAAAATGTGACTAATAGGATGTATTGTAAAAACATGATCAGTCACATTGCTTTTATAACATTTATCTTGTAAAATTTATGTAATAATGCAATATTTTCTTGTAATAATTAAATAGTTTCTTGTTATAGTGAGATGCTGATGGTGTTTTTTTTTCTTGTGTGACAGAACAGAGCTTCTGTAATTTAGAGTGATGCAATAGAATATCCTTTTTTTGCTTGTTTAACTGATGGCTTTTTAAACATTTTTGTTGATGCCATAGAAAAAATGTGCACAAATGTTACCATTAGGTGAAAGGAAACTTGAATTGGTGGAAAATGACTATTCAATTTAATGGACCAGACGTTACAAAATCCATCCTTTCACACTGAGGACAACTGAGGGACTCGTACTATTACAAAAGGTGCAATCATTCACCGATGCTCAAGAAGGCAACATGATACGTTATGAGCGTAATCTGTCGAAGTTTAGCCTTTTCAGGTGCCATTATGCAGCTAAATAACATTTTTATTGGTGTAGACACGAGTCAAAATAACTTCCCATTCTGCCTCTGAGAAATTTACAAACAATTTAGCACACGAGGCCCAATGTATGTTGTTAAAAGCACTATATAAATAAACTGAATATAAAATAAGAAGGAGAAACTATACCCAACATTAGTTTAAAAGACAGTGAGAAAAAAAAATCGTCCTTTCTGCTCTCTCGTTTCAGAAAAACAGCTTTCTTCACAAATTTGGTATAGTTTTGGTAGACTAGCCAAACTTGCTGATGCAGTTTCTGGATTGTTGTTGTTTTTTTTTTTTTTTTTTTAAAAGCATGCCTTATGCTGGTCTCAGCTTTTTTTACCAGGGTCCGAACATGGTAAGGTTGTTTGCTTCTTAGAAAACTCCGTGCTGGTAGGACAGACCATTTTTCAGCATTTCCTTCATGACAAAATTAGCAAGCATACATTCCCAAGATGTATCAAAAAGAGCTGAACATATGAACTACATCACATTTGTTTCTTTTGGTATTATGGACATTTCAGATCACCACCTTCTTCGAGCACAGACAGATTCTTCTGTCAGTCAAATTCAAATTCCACCACCAACCGATGACCAACTGAAATAAGGGGTCATGCCAGCCTACCAGGGGTGGAGCCTTTTCCCATAAATATAGGCGACAATGAAAATGGTAACAGACAAAAAGTAAAAGTATTTTTAATCATGTTATACACACATGTACTGTATAAAATTATTGATTGTAAATCAGATGGTAAATACTGTTATCAACATGTATAAAAGATGATAAATAGGTTCAGACGGTGTACGCGTGTTTATGAAGCTGAAAAGAGACGAGAGCTCCACTCTTTAAACTGGTCCAATCCAGCTTTCGTATCTTTTCCCTACAGTTCTTGGTTCAAATTATTTTCATATAGGGGTCTAATTTTTCCAGTCAGTTCTCCACTATGAGTGACTCAGTAAATCATATCCTCCTCTTCATTCTCTGAACCCATGGCCTCTGAAGAAGCCTCGTCTTCCTCCCAAAGGGAATCATTCGCCGTCCTCTTCATCCCTCTCTGTTTGGACAGAGCCATGGTGTAGCGAATAGTGTACATGTTCCAGTCACAGCTGGAGGAAAATGAAATTGGTCTTAAGTTTTAAGAGGTTAAATACTGGTTTATTTGTCAAATAATGTGTTTAATGTTAACAATCTACTAAAAAAAAAGTAGTAACTACATATCACTGGCATGTACTATACTTTAGGCCTTAATGAAATTAAAGCTTGGAGCCTGGATACTCTTTAGCTTTAGAGAGCTAGAGCATAATTTATATGTTTTGTGTCAGTGGAGTTTCTGGACTCACAGTTTGGAGAGGTCATCGTGGTGTTTCTGACTGCTCTTCATCAGCTGCTGTACAGTCGGGAGTATTGCTGATGACCTGTCAATCAAACATGCTGGTTAAATTTGCAAATATTTATGCTAAGGACACCAACATAAGGCATCATTTCACATTTTAGATATTTCAACAAAATCAAGCACACAGCAAGTATAATAAGTAGAAGGATTATTGTACATTGTACTAAGTGATGAGCACAATAAGCATATTACACTTACTAGGTATTTTTCACTTATGCAGTCACAATATGGCACTTTAATTTTGCGGTTTGTTAGACTGAACTGTTTTGTTTACTCCTAGGTTATACAGGCGCTCTCAGAAAATTTGAATATCCTGGTAAAGTTAATTTTTTTCCATAACTTAATTCAAAAAGTGGAACTTTCATATATTATAGATTCATTACACATAAAGTGAAATATTTCAAGCCTTTTTTTTTGTTTTAACCTTGATTATGGCTTACAGCTAATGGAAATGAGATACTACTGGAAAAATTAAGCATCTAAAAAATATTAAATTAAAGAATTTATAATACAGCAATGTTGACCTGAGAAGAGCTCTAATCAGCTAATTAACTCAAAACACCTTTTTACTCAAAACACCATTGCTCAGTGGTCCAAAGTCCTCTTTTCTGATGAAAGTAAACTTTGCATTTCATTTGGAAATCAAGGTCCCAGAGTCTGGAGGAAGAGTGGAGAGGCACCGAATCCAAGTTGCTTGAAGTCCAGTGTGAAGTTTCCACAGTCAGTGATGATTTGGGGTGCCATGTCATCTGCTGGTGTTGGTCCACTGTGTCTTCTCAAGTCGAGAGTCAATGCAGCCATCTACCAGGAGATTTTAGAGCACTTCATGCTTCCTTCTGCTGACAAGCTTTATGGAGATGCTGATTTCCTCTTCCAGCAGGACTTGGCACCTGCCCACAGTGCCAAAACTACTAGTAACTGGTTTGCTGACCATGGTATTACTGTGCTTGATTGGCCAGCCAACTCACTGACCTGAATTTTGTCAAGAGGAAGATGAGAGACACCAGACCCAACAATACAGACGAGCTGAAGGCCGCTATCAAAGCAACCTGGGCTTCCATAACACCTCAGCAGTGCCACAGGCTGATTGCCTCCATGCCACACCACATTGATGCAGTAATTCGTGCAAAAGGAGCCCCGACCAAGTATTGAGTGCATAAATTAACATACTTTTCAGAAGGTTGACATTTCTGTATTATTAATTCTTTATTCTAATATTTTGAGGTACTGGATTTTTCCATGAGCTGTAAGCCATAATCAAGATTAAAACAAAAAAGGCTTGAAATATTTCACTTTAGGTGTAATCAATCTAGAATATATTAAAGTTCCACTTTTTGAATTAAATTACAGGAAAAATATGGACTTTTCCATGATATTCTAATTTTTTGAGATGCACCTGTATGCACATGATTTCATGGATGTGTATACACACTGTATGGGTAGGATGGATAGGAATTTGGGCCACTCTGCATGCATAAATTGATTTTTTTATGCATTCTGTTGCATGGTGATTACTAAATATGAACTAATAAAATTAAAAAGCATAACTCTTCAGAAGTCTTCGAACAGATTCCGTAGTTATGTTTAGTAAGCACTCGCCATTTGTCTTATGATTAAATGTGTAAAACTGTAGCTATTAACACTTGAACTTAGATAGATAGATGAATATGTTCTCTTTTTTTGGCTGGTGCACCAACAGGTTAATTAAATACATAAAAGAAAGAGCTATTACATGTAAGTAGGTAATGTCAGGCATTTATTTGGAGTCACTCTATTTTACAGCTAAATCTCAAATACATACTCTATTGGGCATACGGTGTTCTATTATGCACATATAGTGAACATGAAGCCATTTGAGATATAGCATAAATAAAAGTCAGATTATGACGTTTTTCCACATCAAAGTGGAATTGTGATGCATTTAAACGTTAATAATTCATCCACCTCCTGGTAGGTTGGACTCTGGTTACTTGATACAACAAGTTATTGTTTACCCTATAAAGAAATTTTTCCACATTCTGATTGTGCTAACTAGAAAATAGGTCAATTTTAACAATTAAAATCAACTGTGATCTGCACAAAAATGTATACTCTGGGTCCTTCTTACTTGTTCTTGAGCTTCTGCCCGTGTATGGTGAGGAGGTTGTGCACCCAGGTAAGGTAGAAATGCAGGTGCCTGGACTTCTCCAGAGACGAGGCCACAAAGTCCAGCAACTTTTCCACGTACACATCTGGTAGGGAGCTGGACACCACTTCAACTTAATGAGCAAAAGAGAAGCCCACAATTAAAAGATGCAATATTATTTTCTATAATCCATCTACCAGGACTGTCCTGTCCTAACACAGCTGTCCTTAAGCAAGACCCTTAATCATCTGACTGCTCCAGCATTAGTCAGGAAGCTCTGACACAACAGGATATGCGCAAGGAGTAATGCAACAGTCAAATTTAGATTTCATACCACTTTACTTCATTCTACTTGAATGTAGAGCCAGATCTTTTTACCACATATTGTTTGTAGTTCAAGCTAAATTTGAACTCTGTGTGGAGCACTTTAGTCAACAGCTGTTTTAGCGTTGCTCTATAGATAAGCTTGACCTGACATGTCAGTAGGTTTTCCATCACAGGAAAGTCTTCAGGATTGAGGATGTTGTGCAGTTTCTCAGTAACATGACAAGCTGCAATTTTTTTTCAAGAAAGAAAAAGAAACAAGGCTGGTGAGGAAATGACTGTTTACTAAAGAGTTAGCGCAGTGGTGACTCAATGGTTAAGGCTCTGGGTTACTGAATAGAAGGTTGGGGGTTCAGGCCCCAGCTCTGCCAAGCTGCCACTGTGGGCAGGCCCTTAACCCTCTCTGCTCCAGGGGCACTGTATCATGGTTGACCCTGCGCTCTGACCCCAACTTCCCAACAAGCTGGGATATGCAAAGAAAATAATTTCACTATGCTGTAATGTATATGTGACAAACAAAGGCTTCTTCTTCTTCTTCACAGACCTTAAAATTAAATGTTAATATAAACCGGTAAACGCATGACATTCTTTTAATTAATTAAACGAATATAATCATTGGTAAATTGCTGTGGGGTAAGTGGAATAAAACACCTTAGGATGCATGTATTGGGGGGGAAAGCACACCTCGGGGTGGTAAATGTAACTCTTCTCCTGTCATTGATTTTTATAGCGTTTATTTTTATGCTGTTTTTTTTTCTGCCGTAAGCAGATGTTTAACATCCAACAGGGAAAGACTAGAGGTCCATGCCTGTCATTTTAATGCGCCATTCTTCTGTCAAAACTTTCTTACAATCTCACCACTGGTCTACTGGAAATGTTCAGACATGACAACTCTGAATGAAATCAAATATCCATTGAAATATATGAAGATTATCATTTGTACTTACTTTGGTCATAAGGCACAGTTTCCAGCACTTCTCCAATGAGAGAGGTCTCATTCAGGCGGAAAGCAAGCACAATTGCTGACGTCCATTCCTTCTTCCTCAGCTGACGTCGGATGCTGGTTGGTGTGACGTCCATATCCAGGTCATACGGGTCAAAAACCAGTGAGGCGTCTAGGGAGTAAATAAGCAAACCTTCCGTGGAGGCTGCCGCCCAGCTGCGTCCTGATTGAAGGACAGACATTGACAATACAATATGATTTTGTGTTCATATAACAAAGCCGTGCCCTGACTGGTGAAAAAAAAAAAAAGCAATACAATCTTTTTGATGTTGACCGGCAATCCTATGGCGTTATTGTTTCTACCAAGTCCCGAGGTGATAAGACTAAACAAAACTGCTAATCAGACTAAACAAAACTGAAGGTTTTAGGAGCTGAACTCTGACCATACATTTTTTTTAAACAGCCTTCTGTTCCAGGGGTAAATTTCACATTCATTTTCTCCATTCCAAAATTCTTAAATTAAAAAGGTTTGAAGCATTGCATCAAACTAACCAGCTACAATATAAATCATGCCCTTGTAACGATTATTTCTAAGAGTGGAAAAGTTACAAGACTATACTTACTGTCTTTTACAAGGGAATGTACCAGTGATCCCATAAAGCATTGTGAATGAAAATCACAGAGTCGTATTTCCTCTAAAGTTAGTGTTTCGCATGTATTTTAGGGATTTGTTGAAATGCTATGTGTTGTGGTTTTTTCGTATAAGCAACATGGTGTTTTATATTACATATAGTTCTAGTTTTGTTGGAACTAGATTGACCAGTGGCTTCTACAACTGTTTAACAATCTCGTAGATGATGGTGGCAGTGAAGTAACATGTAAACATGTTAATACCAATAATCAGATTCACTAATGTATAGCATTATAACTTCTGGAACCTGACTCAGTTCTCTTAAGTAGCTATAAACACTATAAATCTGTTTTATAGCTTAAATGTTTATTTCAAAACTAAAAAACTATGCATATACAAGAATATAAAGTTTACTTACCAGTGGGGGAGAAGCGGAGAGAGGTGACGCGAATCTCTGGCTTGAACTGACGTGAGCTCATGTCACCTGAAGGGGTTTAACATGTGAGGGTTACTATAGGATGCAAGATTATGGAGCATAATCTTGCATTACATTACACTACTGGGGCTCAGTCTTTGATTGAGTTGCCTGAGATAACTGTTTAGTTCCATGTTGAGCATAAAGTCCTCTGTCCTGAAGACACTGCTATGGCAGAACACTTACTGACGTGTACAAAGCACTGACACTGGACACTCCTTCCATAAATGTTAAAAACAGAAAGCTTCACCACATGAACGATTATACATTTTTCTATGTTAAATTACAAAATGTGCTTATTTGTTTATTATTAGTCTTAGATTATGTGGAGTATCCACCACACAAGTCCCTGTGTATTGTGTATTAGCTGTTAGTACAGAAACAATAATGTACAGTGAGGGAAAAAAGTATTTGATCCCCTGCTGATTTTGTACGTTTGCCCACTGACAAAGAAATGATCAGTCTATAATTTTAATGGTAGGTGTATTTTAACAGTGAGACATAATAACAACAAAAAAATCCAGAAAAACACATTTCAAAAAAAGTTATAAATTGATTTGCATTTTAATGAGTGAAATAAGTATTTGATCCCCTATCAATCAGCAAGATTTCTGGTGTTTCTGGTGATTTCTGGTGTCTTTTACACAGGTAACGAGCGGAGATTAGGAGCACTCTCTTAAAGGGAGTGCTCCTAATCTCAGCTTGTTACCTGTATAAAAGACACCTGTCCACAGAAGCAATCAATCAATCAGATTCCGAACTCTCCACCATGTCCA
>CM042552.1:11572500-11727500 GCA_023630585.1 Cranoglanis bouderius
GGTGTGTCCTTCGCGTGTACACATCAGTATAATAGCTGGCTGTGTCCAACTTATGTTTAGACTATAGAGTATCCAGGCTGTCTTCATGCATGCAATAAAACCATCTCTTTTATAATACCCTGGCTCTTGGTCTCCTGTTTCTTCAGTCATCTTACTTCTGGTGAAATGGCAGTATTTTGATAGTCATCCAAAAAGATTTTAGAATTAGATGAAAAATAAAGATCTACAAAAAAAAAATGGACTATGGACTGTGGACTACAGCCTGCCATCTATGGTGATAAACATTAATTCTAGTGTTGAAGAGTCCAGCACAGGTGGCAGATTTCCCACATAGAGACACCAAAGGACCTGTTTTTGATCAGTGTAATCACTAAACGGTTCAGCCCCACAAGAGCTGAAATTCTTCACCCCTGATCTACAGGATCTGCTCCTGGGAATCATCTGCCTTGCAGACTTTGGGTCTGGCAATGATCCATGTAATGAAGGCCTTTAGTGGCTTGAAATTAAACTCTGCAAAGTCAAAGACGGCTTGGAATTGGGCTCTGCCCTGCAGTTCATTTTTGCCTCAGAAATACTCACTTGCCCTTGGCTGATTGCTTTGCTGTGATCTTGTCTGTCTCTTTGCGACCCATCTGCAGGTCATGGCGGCCGGCGATGGAGCCAGTCTGAGTCGCTGTCTGAGGATTCCAGAATGTGATCTCACCATCCAGAGAGGCCACGGCCAACTCCTGACCGTCCGGACGATACGTCACTCCTAGACCTGGGCAGAAGGGAAAAGTTTGAGACATATATCCAAGACGTGTTGTCTTATAATCTTTACTTAAGATTCTTCCACTCTCTATTTATTATTATGCTCTACTAAACCTTTCACATCTTCTCAGTTTTTTTCTTATGTTTTTTTTAAGGCCCTTTAAATAAACTTCAGCAAAATCTTACAAATGGTTAAGTTAAATCTTAGGTAATATTGCATACAATACAACTAAAAATTAAGCGCATCTTTAAATCTCAAATTTGAATCACGGCTTCTGGCAAGTCAAGTTCTGCAATACTTAAGACAGTGTTGCAGTTGGGGTGTGGTCAAGCGTCAGCTGCAGACCAAGAGGAGGCGAGAGGATTCTCCTTTAGGATTTTCTGGTAGAGAGCAGGATTCATGTTTCCCTCAATTATTGCAAGTTGCCCAGGCCCTGAAGCAGCAACGCATCCCCACACCATCACGCCGCCACCACCATGCTTGATTGTAGGTATGACGTTCTTTTTGTGGAAATTGGTGTTTGGTTTACACCAGATGTAACGGGACCCCTGCCTTCTAAACAGTTCCACTTTCGACTCATCAGTCCACAGAACATTCTCCCAAAAGGTTTAAGGATCATCAAGGTGTGTTTTGGCAAAATTCAGATGATCCTTAATGTGCTTCTGGGTTAGCAGTGGTTTTCGCCTCTCCACTCTTCCATGGATGCCATTTTTCTCAGTGTCCTTCTGATAGTGGAGTCATGAACAGTGACCTTTATTGATGCAAGAGAGGCCTGTAGGTCCTTTGATGCTGTCCTTGGCTCTTTTGAGACTTCCTGGATGAGTAGTTGCTGTGGTTTTAGAGGAATTTTGGAAGGTCGGCAACTTCTGGGAAGAAGATCATTTGGAGATAATGGCTCTCACTGTAGTTCTTTGGAGTCCCAGAGCCTTTGAAATAGCTTTGTAACCCTTCCCAGACTGGTGTATTTCAATCCACTTCTTCCTCATCATTTCTGGCATTTCTTTCAATTTTGGCATAGTGTGTTACTACTTAAAACCTTTTAACCAAGGGCTGGCAGTAATCAGGCCTGGTTGTGTCTAGTCCAGCTGAACCCCATTATGAATGCAGTTTCATAGATTTGGGGAATTAGTAACTACAGGGGCAAATATATTTTCACACAGGCCCAGTTTGTATTGGATAACTTTTTTGCTTCAACAAATAACATTGTCATTTAAAAACTGTATTGTGTGTTTACTCAGGTTGCCTTTGTTTTATGTTGAATTTTGTTTGAAGATCTAAAACTATTTAGTATGAGATATACACAAAAACAGAAGAAATCAGGATGGGGCAAATACTTTCACAGCACTGTACTTGTGTTTCTTTGTGCTTTCAGTGACTCCAAAACCGGCAAGAGCAAGAGATATCTCTGGTGGAGCTTGCAAGACCATCCCCTACCCCCCCAAACACACACACACGCTGAGGAGCAAGAATTTGATCTTGATGGAGCAAAAGCCGCGAGTTCGTGACAGACCTGTTTCTATTGAATTGTCCTTTTTGGTGGAGTTGAAAGTGTGCTGAAAAGAATAAATGCGAGCCCGGAGCTCAGCTAAAATTCTGCCTGCCTCCCGAGTCTTCTGCCACACCCTCACACACTGGGTTCTACAAACATGTTTTTAAATAAGCTAACATGCCCCATTACTATAGTTTACCATCAGAGGTGAGCCGCAGGATTTCTCTGGTTTGCCAGCTGTCCTTCATGTCCCACAATCGGACCGTTTTATCCCAAGACACGCTGGCCAACACAGACTGTATGGGACTAAAGCACAGGCTGCTCACTGGCCCCTCATGACCACTCAGCACCTGTCACACAGACAACACACACACACACACACACACACAAACACGTTTCACTGCTACTACACTTAACATGCCCCACTACAATCCCCTTGAAAACAATTATATGTTACCATTCTACATTTTACAGTTTCACATTAATATTTCATTAAGTGCTAAATGGCTGCCACAAGCTATTATTCATTATTAGACAGCTCATAAAGGGGTTTAGGCTGACCTCCAGAAGTCGTCCAGTCTGCATCGACCACAGGAAGATTTCAAACGAGTCCTGAGCTCCAGCACACACAAGTTCCCCACTTATATCCACCGCCAGTGAGGAGAACTGCTTCGGCCGTGGAGAAGTTAGTGTTCTGAAGTTACGGTACCTAAAAAGAGACAAAAAGTTCGACTGTCTGACTGGTATGCCCTAGTGAAGTTCACACTAGACCTTCAGACTAAAATGATAGAAAAAAACAAGAGGGGGAAGGGCATGGTAATGGAAGTCCTTTGACTACTTAGCTCTTTGGCTTGTCTACGCAAAATTCTTCACAGAAAAGTGGCACTGAATTAACCTCTAGTCCCATGAGCTGGCATGGTCATGATATCAATACTCCACATTGCTGACATGGTCTTTGGATCTTGCAATGGGCATGAAAATTATTTCATTGTATATTCCGTTACCTGTGCAGATCGAAAGCTCGGACAGTGCCGTCCAGAGAGGCGCTAACCACCACGAAGCCACTGGTAGTAAAGGTGACGTTAGTTACGCTGCTCGTGTGCTCTGTGAACGTGACGAAACACAGGCCGCTCGTTGTGTTCCACACTTTCACCTGAAAATGATGAAATATTAGATAGAACACGTGATTCACTCATTTTACATCTACACTTTTGGGAAATAAACTTGCCTTGCCATCATCTCCACCGGTGACCAGATACTGCCCATCAGGAGAGTATGCCAGAGAGGCCATGTTGTTGAAGTGGCCTTGCTGCTTGAACACATAGGATTCACTCTGCCACTCCCAAACCAGCAGCTGTCCAAGACCTTTAAAACCAACAGGCAACTTGGTAAAGACACAGGAAACCATTTCACTCCTATATTTCTAATGTGACAATAGCATTATTCTAGCTAGATTAGGTTTACCAGAAGAGGTTCAGTAATGTAATTTCGAAGGGACTCGATTGGTTAGATCTTTCTAAATGTACTCTGAATGACACATCACTGCCCAGACGTACAATAACACAGCACACTGAAAACTTAAGTTACAACATTAAATGCTATGTCACCTTAAATGCCACTGGGACAGGATAAAATTTCCAGATGTTGCTGGAAGGAGGTACATAGCAATTATTTTCTTTGGATCTCTGCATCAATCACAGAGATAGGAGTGTATTCATAATGTAAGCGTGGTAGTCAGACTAAAAATTCCATGCGTACCACGTACATCTCATTTGAATAAAAACTGACTGCTCTAAGCATCCATCATAGGGTTTGTGGCCATGCAAGTTTGATCATTACTGCTTGTTCATTAGTAGGCCACATGCCCATAACATATATGTGGGCTAGACTTAACTTGCCTAAAACCCCAGGAAGGGTTACTTCTCTCAAGGTCCTTTTAAACGCTGTCTATATTTTATGGCCCTGTGCTTTAAATTCGGCTTCGGTTTTGGTTTCAGCAGGAGACAATCGTAAAGACAGCTTCCTGGAGATATACACCTCACTGGCCACTTTAACACCCCTGCACATTCATGCAGCTATCCAATCATTTGGCAGCAGCACAATGTGTAAAATCACGCAGATACAGGTAAAGAGCTTTAGTTACAACGTTCACATGAAATTGTGATCTCATGGACTTTGACTGTAGCATGGTTCCTGTCAGATGGGCTGGTCTGAGTATTTCAGAAACTGCTGATCTCCTGGGATTTTCACACACAGCAGTCTCCAGTTAAAATGACAGGTGACAGCTGACAGGAAGTGTACAGTAACTCTTCACAACCATGGTGAGCAGAATAGCATCTCAGAATGCAACAAACATTGAACCTTAAGGCGGATGGGCTACAACAGCAGAAGACCACATCGGGTTTCACTGCTGTCAGTCAAGAACAAGAATCTGAGGCTACAGTGTGCACAGGCTCACCCAAACTGGACAGCTGAAGATTGGAAAAATATCACCTGGACTAAAATCCCAGAGCTACTCCAATGAAAATTACTTTACCCCACTTGCCCATGTAAAACTAATAGAGAATGTGATAATGCTCTATATGTAAAGTCTGTACCTGAACAACCAAAGCCAATCCAATCTCCAGTGGGGTTCATGGCTATAGCTGAAATCCTCTGATCTGAAATACTGGTGGTTTACAATAAAAAAAAAATAATAATAATTAACAACAATAAACTGCACCTTAATATACAAATATCAACCATTATTATACTAGCACTGTAATTCCAAAAATATAACATGTTGTAAGTCTTGATAGGGGCAGAGAACACACACACACATCATACATACATACATACATACATACATACATACATATGGGTTTTGGAGGTTAAGAATGCTGACATCATGGTGTGTTTGGCCAAACCTGAGTGAGTGAATGAGGTCGAAGTCAGGCAGCTCATGGAGGTGGAACGCTCCTGAGGCAAAACCCGTTACCAGAATGTGCGTGTCCTTGTGGAAAGCTGCTGCTGTCAGGTTGTTGTAGTCTCCCTCTTTGTTGAAAAAGTGTCTGTGGTTTTTTAAAAAAAAAAAGGTCATTCATGGTTAAGAAAATACACATTTACCACAAAAACAACTGTCTAGACAAAGCCTCAACACTCATTGTAATAAGTCATTACAAAACAAACTGTGACTACTCTGGTTAGCATAAACAGGGACAAACTCTAAAACATCGCACATACTTGCTTTTCTGCTTGTAACGGACGTTTTTGATGCCCTCCACTTCTTTTGGCGCATCCACACTCCCTTTTATCACCTCTCCCCTTGGCTGCCCGTCTTCTCCCATCAGTTCCTCAATCTCATCGTCCTCGTCCTCTTTGGATTCCTCCTCCTCACGTCTCTTTCTTTCCTCTGCCATCTTCTTCCGCTCAGAGTATTTGGGTCCTTTGCGTAAGCCATCGAGCTCAGTGTCGCTCTCCCACACACACAGAGTGCCATCCTGACTCACAGTGTACAACTGCATGACAAGAATCAGAAGAGGCCATATTTATTTTTTGTCTTTTATGGTCTTTGACCCACATCTACTAAAACATCAATAAATGCAGCTGAAAGTTTGTCCGGTTTGACTACAACATGCTTTCAGTTCTTAACAATACAAATGGAATGAAACAGTTGTACTTAGAGAAATATCTCCATACGTTCACCAGCATCGTGTCAGCAAACAGGAGACGCTAAAAGCTTACGTCTAGACTGTCCTTCTCGAAGAAGCATCCCACGATGATGTCCTTATGACCTCCTATAGAGTAGTAGATCAGATTTGCCCATCGTTCCGCTCCAAATATCCATGTGGTCATGTCTTTACTCCCCACTGCAAAGCACCTGAGACAACAAAGAACAGATTAAAAACTCGCCACATAAAATTGAAAGGTGTGTTTGCTTTTGAATAGAGTCAATGTGATCATGTGGAATATAAATAATAAATAAATTATGGGTTTCCATTGTGTACAGGACCTCTGACAGCATTTATCTTTTTATAATATAAAGTGGGTGGGACTCTAGGCTAGGCTTTACTCTCTCCAGTCACAAGGCTAATGGCGCTCATCTCCCAAGCTTTCATCAAATCTACACACTCTGGATTCAAGGTGAATATTTTTATGCCTCTGCTATTATGTGCCATTGTATGAGATTATCTTTAACATGATGTCTCAAGAAGGAATGGATGAATGTTTGTAGGATTTATATGGAATTATCATTATAACCAGCGCATGAACAGATTAGATTACTAATGGCAAATGTGTCTGAAGTAGTTTTTCTTCAATACCTTCCTTCCTGTATATTATATGTATAGAGCCAATATATCGTGACGAACTCCCACCCACCAGCCAGCTCTCTCCTATCATACAGTACGACAGCTACCAACTCAAAAGGGTTAGGGCTAACACATGCTTCCTGGCAGAGACATGTGAAGATAGCCTCATTTCTTAAAACTGTGTCACAGGGCAGCATGGAAGAAACACTATATGCCCACTTCTGCATTTGAGGCATACAAATTAGTAACAAGAACAACTAAACTTGGTGGTGGTGGAAACATCCCCATTGACTTGCTCCTGAAACACTATGCTCCCTGGGACTTTAAAGAACACCACCATATTCTAGTGAAGTGGTACTACATCACTTAGATTAATAATTCATCCTTTGTAAACATTTTCCTCTGATTCTCAATATATTTTATGACCTTAATCATAAAAGTAAACTTTTTGTTTTTAAAAAAAAATCTAATTCATCACGGCCTTAGCGTAAAGACAACATGTGCTAGCAGGAAGAGTGAGGTGGTTAGTTGCAGTGCTGTACTTGGAGTCATCAGTCCAGTCGATGCAGGTCGTCTCATCGAACGGTCCATAATAACTCTTATCCAGGACAAACGCATTAAAGGCCCGGTTCTTTCCAGGGGCATGGTACATCAGAGCGACGTTTTCTTTAGTAACCACAAACTTCCTATAAAAAGTAGACACGACACCACAGAATTAATGTGACTTTAGGTAAATAAGCAGGCTACGGACATAATCGAGTTATACGTGCCTTGCCTGCTAAATGTGTGCTTGTGTGTGTTTAGAGCAACTTACTTGCCATCGGGAGAGAAGCGGATGCTGTTGACTGGCTTGTGAAAGTGATGATGGTGAAGTACAGCTCGAGTCAACAAGCTGACCAGTATGGCTGCTCCATCTGCAACGCATGATTTAACACTAGTGACCAATTCACCACTTCATCACAAAAATCAGGAAAAGACAAAGAAACACGGATACCTTCATCAACAAGTATGGCTGTATTTCCATCAGGTGAGAGCCCCACACAGGTAATATTCTTATTGGTGCTCACTGGTAACGTCTCAGACTTATTGCTAAAAGAACAGGGACAGAAGGACTGTTAATCATTTGGATGCTGATGCTCATGCAGGAAAGTCTACTTGAAAGACAAATCACATAGGCTATTTACGCTAGCGTAAGGATATGTTTTAAGGCACTTCTGGAAGATGCTCTGGATTAACTAATCTGCTAAATCCCATGAATGCAAATTAACCAACAACCTCATTCATTCATTAAAGCACTCATTGACCAGTAAGGAATAAAACTCTTAGGGACTTGCTGTTATAGGATAATAATTAATGATGGGGTTGTGTTATTTCACCCATTGTAAAGTTACTGTTACCAGCACATCCCAAAGTATTTTATTCTTTTTATACTGCAGCGATTACAATTTTGACTTAGTCCTAGATTACTGTGGAATGTTTGCCAATCCATATGAATGAGCTGTTAATACATAAACGATAACATACTAGAACAAGCACATTAATATAAACCTGTGATTCGATTTACAGCCAGTCACAGCTGCTGTATGTGAGGAATCACATGCACCCAATTTCTTTCATTTACGTTCCACAACATTAACTGTAACTATAAGCGCTTAAAATGCGCGTTGTTGTTCAGTAATAAATTAAAAATTATAATCATTGACAATCATTGTCGTATTAGAGTCGGGCTTCGGACTAATGCGAAGTAGATTATTGTCCTATAACAGCCAGTCCAAAGTGTTCTCTTATACAGTTGAGGTCAAAAGTTTACATATGCCTTGCAGAATCTGCAAAATGTTAATAATTAAAAAAAAAAAGAAGGATCATAAAAATTGCATTGTTTTTTATTTAGTGCTTCCCTGAATAAGCTATTTCACATAACAGATGTTTACATATAGTCTACAAGACACAATAATGACTGAATTTACACAAATGAACCAGTCCAAAAGTTTACATACGCTTGATTCTCAATACTGTGTGTTGTTACCTGGATGATCAACGACTGTTTTTATGTTTTGTGACAGTTGTTCACGAGTCCATTGTTTGTCCTGAGCTCATGAAGGCAAAACGATACATTAAGAGACAGGGGATTTAAACGTTTTGAACAGGATGATCGGTGTAAATTACCGTTGCCTTCTAGAGAATCAGTGAATGTTTGCACCTTTTGTAATAGTTGTGTACAAGTCCCTCAGTTGCCCTCAGTTCGAAAAGATGGCTCTCAACATCATATAGCCACTGCTTTGGAAAACCAAAGAATGTGCATGTGAATGACCTCAACTGTACCTCACTGATTTGCCAATTTAAAAAAAAAAAAAATTATTAATGAATGATGCAGCACACTTTTTTTTTTTTATAACCATTTAGTTACATTTAATGTTGTGGAAAACATCTGTGAGACAAGTTAGTTCCCGTCATCACTTCCATATTAGCAGCTATAAACAGTCATTCCCTCACCATCGTCTCTTGTTTTCTCTTTCTTAAAGATATCAAGAAAACAGAAACGACAAAGTCCTCCGTCCTGAAGACTCTTCCGTGAAGGAAAACTAGTCAGTATTTACAATATTCATGGAGGCTCCTTCCATTTTTCTTTGTTTAATAAAAACACATTATTTAAATTTGTTCATTAGTCACAGATTATGCGGCATGTTCACCGTACAAGTCCCTGGGAATGAATTACTACTATAGAAATGATAACGTATTTGGGTGTATATCAATATATCAAGCACATTAATATAAACTGTGATTTGTCTTGCACAAATAACTACTGTCAGAGCTGCTGTAACGGAAATGGATCAACACCTTCTGACCAATCAGATCGGAGAATTCAATGGCGCTGTGGTGTAAATAGTATTTCATATTTCTTTTTTGTTGTTGTTATTTTTATTTTCTGGACACTGTGTTGAAATGGAATGTTATACCCTGTGAACGTTAGAACCAAATGATCAAATGTGTGTCGCTTACTTCTTCAGGTCGAACACAGAGACGCGGTTTCCAACCGGACTGATGACTGAATTGCCGTCTTTAGAGAAGGTCAGATTCCCGTGGCGATAAACAGCCCCCAATAAGTTGGAAAACTGCAAACAGGATGTAAATAAATGGGTCATTCCGTGTCAATTCAACCAAATTAAAAAAAAGCCGGACACAAGTGGATTTTTTATTAATCGTTTGTACGAGCTTTTGGATAAAACCTTTGGTATTCATGAAAATCCTGTGAATTCGGAAAAGCCTTTTTGCACCTTACTCACACTCATCGCAACTGAGGATTACCGAGTACTGCCGATTAGATATTCATACTTCACAAAATATAGGTGGTTTTATTTTGGAGGAGTGTCAGATTTCTTGTACAGATTAAGCTTTCTTCACTTTTTGTCAGCTTTTATTTCAATGATCCAACAAAGCTGCAGATACAGTGCTGGGTCACATGTGTCTGTCTTATTCTCTGAACATCATAGTATGTTATGTTTAGATTCATAGCATCTTTTAATTATATTGTTTTTTTTTAATTATACTGTATCTTTTTGCACTACCCGTTATACTTGACACTTTCACACTAGAACCGTGTACTGGTCGGCGCGACACTGGTACTTACTGTGCCCATTGTCCTGTTTTAGGAGTTACTGTACTGTCTTGTGTTGTTTGCACGTGCACTTTATGTAGAATGTGTAGCTCTATAGTTCTGTGTCGTCTCATGTGGTTTAGTGTGTTGTTTTATGTAGCGCCATGGTCCTGGAGGAACGTTGTTTCATTTCACCGTGTACTGTACCAGCTGTATATGGTTGAAATGACGATAAAACCACTTGAACTTGAACTGAAATATGGGCCCTTCAATGTTTGCATTTCTGAAGCACTTTTCAGATGCTCACAGGAAGGTCAGTACTGTAGATACAAACTGAAAACATGCTGGAGATTTATAGTAGTTAGTTGTATATACACTGTCTACAGTACTGATGTCTCTGTGATCATCTGATCAACTTTTTCTCCCAAAATGTTGCATTTTCGGCCATTTTGAAGGACAATAAACCGGATACAGCCTTGCTATGAGATGGACTACCTGAGTAATACATTAACTCTGGCCGGAAATATTTACAAAAGGACACAGCATTATTTTCCTTTACAGTTTTTTTTCTACGCATCGCGTTTTAAAAACCCATAGTCATATTATTACAATATTTAAGATCTGTCAGTCCTCTGTATCCGACTTTATGTACGAAATGTTTCAACAATTTCTGAGATCATGGTGCAACCACTTCAGGTTGAGTTGATATGGAACGACCCAAACACGTTGCTTATTTCTAAACATGGCCTTTCTATTTCCGGTATAGATTTTGAACATTACCTGTAATTTAACTGCAACTAACCGTATGTTAGCCAGCTAGCTTAATTAGCTCTCTCTTCTACCGGACAGTTCAGTTCGTTACAGTTCACCCTAAACTCAGTTGTTTAACGCTGTTAAGAGCGTTATGTGTCAGAACATACCTTGTATGCGAACTTCATCTTCGTCTCAAAAGGCGTGTAGATGTTTACATTATTCACGTGTAGACTTAAGCAGAAAGCCCGGTGTGTATACAGGCGCCTGTGTCTTTCACCAGAAACACGTGTGTGTATGTTGCATGGGTATGTTGACGAGTAGTACTTCCGGGTCAGAATCTTTACAAGATTTTACAAAATAAAATGACAACATTATCAAAAAAAAAAAAAAAAGTGTTCGAGATTCAAATCAATGATAAAGAGTGCCAGAGTGAGTAAATATCTCAACTCAGTAATGTTGTAGAATATGTAGAAGTCGTGAAATGGCCACATTATATACAATGAGGGGAGATAAGCGTTTTGTTTTTTGCTATTTCATATACTTAAAGTGCATATAGCAGCTTGAAATCTCCACACATAATGTCTTTGCTCGTTGTACTTATAAACATGAACAAAAAAGTATGCATTTCTAAGCAATAACGAAGATATGTTTAACAAAATTTTGATCGCAAATAAAGTGGACACTATACAAATCTTTCACATCAGCCATAACATTAAAACCATTGACAGGTGAAGTGAATAACATCGATTATATCGTTACATTGGCACCTGTCAAGGGGTGGGATATATTAGGCAGCAAGTGAACAGTCAGTTCTCAAAGTTGATGTGTTGGAAGCAGGAAAAATGGCCAAGCGTAAGGATCTGAGTGAGTTCAAGCTGTTGACTTGGCCTCCAAATTCCCCAACTCTCAGTCCGATCGAGCGTCTGTAGGATGTGCAGGACAAACAAGTCCGATCCATGGAGGCCCCACCTCACAACTTACAGGACTTAAAGGATCTGCTGCTAACGTCTTGGTGGCAGAAACTACAATACACCTTCAGAGGTCTCATGGAGTCCATGCCTCGACGGGTCAGAGCTGTTTTGGCGGCACAAGGGGGACCTACACAATATTAGGCAGGTGGTTTTAATGTTATGGCTGATCAGTGTATATGTTAATCAAATCGGCCTCTTTTACAAGTCAGTGACTCATACCAGTGTCACACACGCTCACATGGCACTACCTTGTCAGTATCATTGTTGTGGGCCACTGTGCAAATACGATTTTTTTCTCTTGTGAGGTCAGTGCAGAAACTAAACAAAGCAGAATGGGAGAGAGAGCTGTGTGTGTGTGTGTGTGTGTGCGTGCTTTGAGTGGAAAAAAAACAATTAGTCACTTGATGAGGTCAAACCCTTGATGAGGTCACCAGTGGTGGTCCTGTGGTGGACATTTTCAACTAATAGATGAGGTAGTAAGGTAGAGTAAGACTGACAAATTGTGCTAAGCAACAGATGAGTTTAGGGTCAGCATAGTAGAGCAGGTAGTGTTGCCACCTCACAGCTCCAGGGTTCCCTGATCTGGGGTAACTCTCCAGATTTTCCCAGTTGGTGGTTGACTTGACTAAATTGCCTGTAGGTGTGAATATGTGCGTGTATGGTGTCCTGTGATAGATTGGCGAGGGACAGGTGTCCCATCCTCACAGTCAGTGGACCTTAGATAGGCTCCAGATCCACCAGGATAGATCAGCTACTGAAGATGATGATGATGATAATGACTTGTGCACTTTTCCAGAGACAAATTCTCAGCTGTAATGTCTGACAAACCCAATGTTGATTAGATCACCAGTGATGGACATGACTCATTTTAAATTGTGCATAGCATCAAATGGGATAGAGTCAGTAATTGAACACATACAAAATGACAAACATATAATGGGTGAACATAATAAAAGGGCCATTACGGGTAGATACAAGGTACCTAATAAAATTGCAACCGAGTGTATAGAAAGTGATAAGTGAGGAAAAAATTGAGAGGTCACAAATAATTGTTAGTAGTACCCCTCAGTGGCCACCAGGTGGCACCAGGAGACACATTTTTCATCCTGTTCAAAGTCAAGACTCTAAACAACCGACGAATATTTTGTAATACTCAATGCACAAACTGTGGGTTTACACTTGCGTCAGTATGTATGTGTGTGTGTGTGTGTGTGTGTGTATGTATGTATGTTGATAGATAAAGAGATTCGTGGTTTTGAGCGGTCATCACATGAAGTCAGTTGGTCCTGTTACAAGGCGGGGCTTCGGTGTGACGTCACGGCCTCATTTGCATACCGTTCTGTATATATTTGTCTGTGCGCAGTGGCGCGCCACATTGCTGCAGCCCAGAGTTATTCGAGATCTCAAACGCTAACTGGTCTATATAGGTATGCATTCTGATTTTAATTTATTTATGTATTTTCCAATCTAATGCTCGTATTCATGATTGCTGATGGTGCTACAGATTGACTGATGTTTGGTCTGAAGATTTGATTTTGTCGCATCATGATGACATTTGATGCATGTAATGCAAAAGGAGTACAAAGATTGAATCAGTGAAGAATGACGGATTTTTAAAAAATGTATTGTTACAGCCTGTTTTATTGTGTATGTAAATGAGGAAATCAGGTCTGCTGATACTTTTTCCTTTGTTGCGCGCGCGCGCCTTTGTGCTGCAGGGCTGTTAATGCGTGCTGATCAGTCCCTCGGGCGCTTCATTCCTATAAAATGCATGAATAAGATAACACAACGGATGTGTGCATTGGGCCAGTAGGGTTGGGGTGTGACTGAAACGTTAGATTTCTCTATTTTAGAGATTACCCCAGGATGGGCGGTGGTTCCTACCAGACTGTGTGGGCACGAGAGTTGAATTCGCAAATCTTTGTGCGCGCACGTGGGGGTGCGCAAAAATGTCTGATCATTTTTAAAAAAATGCTAATAATAATTGATTTCCCAATCATAATTTGTTGCATATTTGGTTGCATGCATTACATTTCGCGCTTTTACTTTGCGAGGTCGCATTGATGTGTAAATGTTCTGGTTTTTTTTTTTTTTTTTTTTTTTTTTTTTTTCTGGGTTATTTTTTCAGACGCCATTCAAAAAGGGTGCGGTTTTGTTCTCTCTTGTGTGGTCAGTGCAGTCACTGTGGCTGGACAAAAGCTCACAATGTTAAACTACACAAGGTGGTTCAGTTGAAAGAACACTGTAGATGGTTTAAATGATTTCTCAGAAGAAAAAAAGAAAGACTAAAATCAATTTTGCACTTTTTTTTTTTTTTTTTTTTTTTTTTGGATTCCTGACAGACACTCGGCAACCATGTCTGACAAACCCAATCTTGATGAAGTCACTAGCTTCGACAAGAGCAAGCTGAAGAAGACTGAGACTCAGGAGAAGAACCCGCTCCCATCTAAAGAAAGTAAGGAAGTCGTTTTTCTTTTTTTAATTAATTTTTTTTCTTTCTTTTTTTTTTTTTAACGGTCAAAGTGGCATTATAGAAGGCCTTGTATGTTGGCTCTGAAAGAGAGGAAGTGATTTCCAGCATTACTGTGCAAAATTTAGATTTGCACTTTGCACAGAGAACCTGTTAATAAAAGAAATGGGTGTGGACCAAAGCCATGATGGCATCTAATTGTTCTTTTTCTCCTGCTTCTGCAGCCATCGAACAGGAGAAGCAGGCGACATCGTGAAGACCCCAAGCCGCCATCATGCACTGTGCACACCCCCTTTCCCACACATTGCCTTCTTTTTGTTCACTTCTTTTAGCTGTATAACTCTGTAACCAAAATGTCAAAAAAAAAAAAAACAAAAGGGAAAAAAAATGCTTAAAAGAAAAACCTAAAGCTGCCATCAACGTTGGGTGGACCTGAAATCATCCTCCACCAACAGCCAGAAGACGAAAACCATCCACCCACCCCCCCCTTTTCCAAATCAGCAACGATAAAGAGCGCTTCTAACACTTTGGCGCATGTAGTTTGGATCCATCTGGATTCTATGGCCTCGGCTATTGGAGTAGAGACAGAAGAGGGGCAAAGGACAAAGGGGGCGTGGCTTCGGAATGTGGACATTCCCAAAATTTTCATTGACCAATCGGGCTATGGCTTTATGTCAACGTGTGACCAGCTCACCAATTTGTGGCGTTGCATTTCTTTTCTTTCTTTCTTTTTTTTTTATTAAGAAATTGAGTTTTACAGTAAAATGCACATGTATTTGGTTTTTGTATGTCATCGATGATTGATTAATACCTTCTTGTTAGTGCTGCTTCAAGCAAATGCTTTTTGATTGACACAAAAGAGGAAGAGGAAATGGAGGAAGCCATCTAGATGGGGAAACATTCCTAAGGCACAAGAGGGTTTTTTAAAAACTGATTGTACCCTTTTTTTGTACGTGTGGGTTTTTTTGGGGTTGCTTTTTGTGTTGCGCCCAATCTCAATTGTCATGTTGTATGGAAGCTGTCAATTCTGGAAATTAAAAATTCCATGTCGCTTTCAAGTATTGATGAAATTGGTTTAATTTTTTTCCTTGGGTTTCTGTAAACTCAGCAAACTATGTTCTTTTGCCACAAACCCATTCTAAAAAATGGAAAAAGGAACGTGTTGTAATAAAGCCTTTGTTATCAAAATGGTTTTCTGCCCCATTGTTTACTTTCAATTACACTTTATAAGTCGGACATTTTTTCAGGATTGTGCGAGAGGATTTTTAACAATACATCAGAAATATGTAGTGTTGAATCTACTAGTCAAAGTCAACATTAGCATTAATGTTTGTGCACATAAGAGCAAACTGCTGATTGAAGAGAATATCCAAGAACATTCTTCATAATGTACTAAATAAGTCAAAAGGTTCAAATCAATTTGGTGGAAATTTATGGAGTGTCTCTCCAGTGTCTGTGAACATAAATCCGAGTAGCTGGCAGCGAGGCTTCCTGACTCGCAGGTGGTGACTTGGCACTCGGACCGTCTAATTAGTGTGCAACTCTGTGCTGTGCATGCTGCGTTTCAAAGCCTGCTTCCTTTGCCTAAGATTAGTGTTTACCTGCAAAGCCTTATAGCATTACCTGAGTTAGTGTTCTCTAATTATATTACCAAAAAAAATGATGACGTTTCATATCATTCAAATACTCTGAAATCACTGACTTAAATGGAGCTTCAGCCATAAAGTCATTATTTCTGATTCATGACTCATGCACATAAGTGAGTTTTGATATTTAGGGTATGACCGCAGGCCTACACTAGTATGACTGTCTAGTCTGATAATGAAATCTGTTGCTTGATGCATTACCAGTGTTGATGACATCACAAAAATGTTATTTCTAGTTGTTTTTTTTTTTATTTGTATTTTTATTTATTGTTTTGATTAAGTACTAAACGGGAGCGATCCTGTTAACAGTTTCCCTAACGAAACAATTGAATCTTTGTACTGTTACTACGGTGTTATGCATCTAATGTCATCTCCTGCAAATGAGACTGCAACAAATTTGATATAATGCATAATGAGACGTATTAATTCACATCATTCGTTCATATAATTTTGTATGGTTAATTTGTGCGTGGAAATATGTAAATATCTGTGGCAATTAATGTTACCAGTCACAGTTTGGCTCAGTTTGTCATTTTCTTCACACTTTTCAAACAGTAGCCTAGCAGTTAGCAACATTAGCTCTGTCACTACATGACCTAACAACTAGCTGTCTCATTTGTAAGTGAACAATAACCTTCCACAAATCACATTTAGCTAGTTTAGCCAGACCATGATGCTATCAAACTCACAGACCTACTACCTAGTGCTAGCTAACGTGTAAAAAGAAATTTAATTTACTTTGAAACATGAAATGTTATCTTACCCTAATAAAACTCTAACATCATACAAAAATATTAACCAGCCAGCTAGCTATTAATGTTTATCCCTGAACAATTTTAGCTGCTTAAAGTTCCCAAAATGATGCCAGCTAATGCTGGGATGATGTGTCATGTTTTGATTTGACCTAGCTATAGAATAAATGACTGTAAATCAGTATATTTATTATTCAGCTAAGCTATAGCTGTTCCTACATACTATACAGTATCATTTTTTCATGCACTTGACATGGTGGTCTGTTCCTCTTATTGACCATGACGTAATAAGCTTTTTCTGCTCTGTAACACAATCTGACACACAGATAATCTCATATGCTAGTGTAAGTGGATTGGTCTTAAGTCAGTTAGTCCTAATACTGTATTAATCTGTTGGACGAGGGGAGCTGTGCTGGATGGATAGAGCCTGAAATGTTCTTGAGTGTGTATTTATACGTTACGCACAACAACAACTTCACAAAGAGAAGGCTTGAAAAACACCTATCTGCACCTACAAGTGTCTCTGTTTTCTCTTTTGCTTTCTTACGCACCTTCTTTCCACACCTCCTCCTTCCAGAGAAGATGTTAATTAAAGATTCCTTGCCTGCGGGGAGCTTCTCGCATGCACAGTACAAATCAACTATAATAGCACATCACACACCCTTTGCAGATGAAGACAAAAAGTAGTTGAAGTAGAGTAGCTTCTACCCCGACGGTAAACAGATCCAGACATGCCTTAGGAATTTAGCAATAGCTATAGCGAAGATCCTGAGGAAAGCATAGTATCCCCCTGAGCTTACACATAATTTTACTAATTACTAATAGGAAATGAACAATATTTAGTATCCGGAATTTACAACCGGACCTCACGTATTTGGTAGAATCCCAATAAGCAAAATAGATTTTTGTTTAAATTGATTTTTTTTTTTTTTTTTTTAAAAGCTACAGTTTTCAACCCCACCCCTCACAATAAAGCTACTGGTTGTAACTTTTTATATTTGTATGAAAAATTCTTACAAATTTGCAATCATGACACCATGTTGAAATAGTGTTATAACAGCCAAATAAGTAAGGAATAAAATACTTTTCTGTTATAGGAAAAGAATCCACCCTGGGGTAGTGTGATACAGGCCTGATGTGAAATAGATTGTTTTCCTATAACTGCACATCCCGAAGTGTCTTATTCATCTTCTACCATAGTGATTTATTAATGAACAACACTTCACACTTTTGAACAATTTATAATTGTATTTAATATTGGATTAATATGGAACATCCACGAGACCAGTTCGTTCCACTTCTCATCTATGTTATAGCAGCTACAAATAGTCTCTCCCTTAGCAGACTCTCTTTTTTTTATTTCTCTTAAAGTTAATAAAAATTATAATAATAAAAAAACCACAACATGCAGCTTGTCATGTTACAGAAAAACCGGAAAAAGCAAAGTCTTCTGTCCCGACGACTTTCCCGTGGCGGAAAATTTAATGTTACAAAGCACTGACACTGGAGACTCCTTCCATTAATGTTCAATAAATGTCTCCTTACAGAAATCTTAACGACATAAATTATTAGACGTTTTTCTTTGGTAACTAACGTTTTTTTAAAAAAAAACAAACAAACAAAAAAAGATTTATTATTAACCTTAGCTTATGTGGAGTATGCACCATACAAGTGAATGAGTAGAAATGATTACTGTATTAGAACGAGCGCATTAGTATTAACCTATTGTTTATATTATAGCTGGAACTATTGTCAGAGCTGCTGTTATAGAAAATAAATCCACACCTTCATATTTGAGAGCAGCAACAGTGCTGCGGTATAAATATGGTGTTATAATCGTCCAATAAAAAGTTATAAATGTAATATTTATAAAACATATTGATAATTGAACAACAATCAATTCACATTTAGACTAATAATAGAAAATGGATACAAAATTGATATAAAACTGTGTATTGTGTATGTCTTGTATTTCTAATGCACATTTTAAGTACTGTCTATGAAAGCTGACCTCTGCTAGCTGACCTCCAGCCCAATCTCAAACACTGAGAGTTTTATTTAAGATAAAATCTCTTCAGATTACCAATCTGTTCATGAGGACTGACATGGGGATACTAGTTAAAAACTAGTTCTACCGTCTACCATTTGTCTGTTGAACTTTCTGCTCATCCAAGCCAATCCCAAACCAAAACCAGTGGGGAGCCATTTAGTTTTTCACAAGCTGATGCACACAGGATTGTGGCTCAGTGCCATTTCATGACTAATCTTTTGGTGCAAACTGTTAAGAATATCCATGTCTTTGATATGCTTTCTAGCTTAGGTGCTATGGTGTAGTGATGACAGTCATTCACATCTGTCACTGTTATTATAGTGTGATTGTATATGTGTGTATAAGTGTGATTGGCCTACACTATTTTAAACTAAGAGATGAGATGATTCTACATTATTAATAAAAAATAACAATAAAGCATCTTTGAAGCATTCAAAGCAATGTGGCACAAATTTAACAAATGTTGGGGGAAAAATCAATTCACAAATGAACCCACTCTCATTATCATTCTCATAGCTGCTGACTAGTCGCGACTAAAATATTAATCCCGTCATCCTCTGCTGAACATCATTCCATCTGTTGATCATGATGGCACACTGAATTAGCCAAAGTAAACAGAGAGCCCAGCTCTTGTTTCCATGGCGACTCGGGGCAGAAAGCATCATTGTTGAAGTCACTTTCAGCGTGGATCAGAGTAGCCACTCCTGCTCCTGCACATGCCATAGCTCTAGCTATAACAGGAATCTCTACTGATGGAAAACTGTATACCAGAATGATCTGATTACAAAGATGATGTTTTTGGTTTCGCAAAGAATAATCTACATGCTTACAGTTCCTCATTGGAATAGGATGCAGTTGTTTTGGTATTAGTGTAGTATCCTATGCACTCTCATCAACATACTGCTTTTATTCAGATATAAATAGATTTAGGTAGAGATCGTGACAGCTATTTTGTAACTTATCCAACACAAATCAGCCAAGGTTCTGAAGGTTTTTCATGGCTTCCTTCCATAATCTTCCTGATTTACAGTCCAGTGGCTGTTTTCGTCTTAGATCTCATCTTGGGCTTGTTACACAAGAGTTATTTGCAACGATCACAAACACCAACCATGTTTTGTTCCTCATCATCATGAACGTTGCTAACATCAAAGCGAGATGACCTTTTACAGCTCAGCAGACGACTTCATGTAGGTAACAAAGTAAAATAAGACCTTGGAAGGAAAGATTAAATGTATGAACAAGAAATTAACATCATTACAGGATAAAATGTTTTCCAAAAGGCAATTAATAAAAAAAAAAATCGGCAATGCAGTTTTCTTTATAGTAAATTTTATTGAGATTTTGGAGATGTTGAAAAAAAAAAAAATTAAGCCTACACCGATAAAAATAAAGGTGCCAGAAAAGGTTTGAAATGATTCAGTAGAATAACCATTTTGGGTTCCTCAAAGAGCCTATTGACGGATAACCATTATTGTTGGTTTTTAACATTGAACAGAAGAATCATTTCACACTAGAAGTGTTTACGCCATGTGGAAGGTTTTTTTTATGGTGGGAAATGTTTGCTCAGTTCATTGTGGCACAAACCCCATGCAGTAAACGACTCTTTTTGGACCATAAAAGTTGTTATTCTATGGTGTTGCACTATACAACCTTTTCTGGCACCTTTATATTTAAGAATGTACAATACATTATGTTCAGTTGCTGTGATTAATGAGTTGGCAGGTTTTTTGAAAAAGATTTGCATCCTGTTTCTAAAATGCCTTAGGACGCCTCAAACAACAAGCCAAGAATAGGATATGGAGTTTAGAAGAACTTCTTGACTGCTGAGACTGCTGTGTGGTTCGCCAGGCCGCATCATGCTCTTGAGCCTTCATGGTCCCTGTCTTGGGGCGTTGGTTGGTCTGTAACTGCATTATAAAAGAGAGAAAGCTGCTGATGGTTCATGGGAAGTACTCTGCATGCTGTCTCTTTCCCATTAGTCCTGACCGAGTAGAACAATGGAGCAGTTGTGGGATGGACAGACTTCCACTGAGTTAATGCATCACTGGCAGGAAATAGCGATCAATAGTGTTGATTTGGATAAGAGCTGTAATGCTCTGTGGTCCCACAGTCAGAATGTATTGAAGGTAAAAAAACATTGTTGGTTGTGTATGAGCTTGTGTGTGTCCACTTTTCCACTGGACAGTCTTTAACACAGTACTGTTAAAAATGTGAACAAGTACCTGTAGGCCTATTCATTATCGCATAACATATCCCTGAAAGTAACTGGAGGTTTTTTGGGGTGGTGGTGGGGGGGCTTAGCTCCTATAAGATAAACTAAAGATTGGTATCATTTCAGTGCTAATAATGACACAAAGTTAAAATGGCCAGTTTGCTAGCTTACACTATCAGGTTCCATATACTATATTTATTGAGCCATATATTTATATTGCAGTCCACTCTTGGTTCCCAAGAGTCTACAGTTGTTGATTTGTGTGTATGTGTGTCTGATAACTAGGCTCATATCAGTCCACGTTTACTCATTTACTCCAGTTTCCTCTTCACAGCAACACACATCCTTTGTTCGTGGCTTTCAAAATGAAGGTGTCAAAGTGTCTCACTTCCTTTACTGTATCTTGATCCCTCATTATAGATTCCCCCCCCCACCCCTAAGAAATTGTCCTGCCTTTACTATACTGTATTAACCCTAGCTGGGATTATTGCAGAGTTAAAAATATATTTGCTGAGCTGAGTGGGCTAGAATGCATGATGCCAGCATTAATCATTTTGAAACCTGAAGCTGTTAAACATTCTGAAACTAGAGACAAAAGAGACAGAGACATCTCTGGCGAGTGCCACATTGGCATTAATCACATCGAAATCCTGTGTCTGAGACAGAGAGAGAGAGAGAGAGAGAGAGAGAGAGAGAGAGAGAGAGAAACCGTGGGCTTAATTACCCGCAAGCTGTTTAATAGCAGTGCTAGAATCAGGCCTTAGGCTTTAATTAGAGCAGTGCAAACGGCAGCAAGGGCACTTTGTGTCATCTGATGCGTAGCTTTTGATCAGCACTTTCAGGAAGGAGGATGTTTTTTTGGAGCATAGAGACTACAGCCACACCCAGGCCTAATGAATCTATTTAGTAACGAGGTTCAATATTTCATATCTTTTCAAAAATGTAAACAAAAGGAAAAAAACAAAGTGCAGATTTATTGCACCCAGTTAAAAATAGCATTGCCATTCAGTACAGCTATTTGCAAATGGTGTTTAAGTTATTTGCTTAAACACACATCCACACACGCGCACACACATTTGCATAGTCACTTCTGGGAAAACAATAAACATTTTTTGAAAATTCACATTTGTGCAAATCTTTGTGCTCATCTAATTCAATGCTCTCTAGAACTAGATATGTCCTGCCCCTGGGGGCGGGTACTTGCTCAACTGGGGCTATTCAATGCTGGAATACACCATCAGGGATTCTCCATCAGTAATAGTAAGTGAAACGTTCTCCTTAATCACTTCGCTGTTCTCCATATTTAGCCTGCTCGCTAAGCTGCTATCAGGTTTGGTTGTGCTGTATCTCGAACGCTATTGGTTGCTATGTAAATCACACAACTTCTTGTTTCATAAGGAAATATGTCAACATACAGAATCTAATCATAGTTGAGAAGCCATTTCATAGGGACTTTAACTATTACGGGTAGTCTCTGCCTTGGATGCTCCGCCCACATGATATGGAGCATCTGATATCTTTTGTACACTTTTCTGGCCACATGCTTCAGAATGCTAAAGGTTGAAATCCGATCGGCTCTTACTGATGAAACATAATGCTAATTATTGTGTAATAAAAACCAGTAGCCATGTTCTCTAGCCATGTAGTAAGGCTAGCTATTATGTTATGTCATTAAATCACGTAGCCAAATTCATTAGTTAGCAATAGGTAACCTAATGTCTTGTCAATGATTAATACATTTTTATTTTCACATGGGTTCAAATAGCATCTGATTTCTTTTTTATTATTGTAACTTAAACAAGGTTCTTTATCTTTTTTTGTGTGTGATTCAACAAGCCATTGGACTTATAATACTATGCTAACATACAACTAATAGGATACCATGCATTATTGTCTAAATTTATAGCAAATTTAGGCAATCTAAGATTTAATCAAGCAGTTTTATTTGGTCATGCGGGGCAGCACATGTTCAAATCAGAGACACTGAATATACTGTATGTAACTCTATACACTTTAACACGGTGCCTAAGGTCATTTAATTCACAGCTCTAGGAGACAGATGTGTTTGTCATAACCTTGGCTAACTTGGCTGGAACAAGACTTAACAATTTATTATTTATCACTTGGCATTTACTCTTCAGTATGTGTGTTCTTAGTTACCGACACCAAACACCCGAAAAGCAATAATGATATGCTTTGCTTTGTTGTGCGTACATCTTGTAGCCTTTTGTGTGAGTAGCATTCTTGTGAGTCTCTGGTTGTATCCCCAGATCTGCAACACACACTATATCTCATTCCAGGAATAAGAAGATGCCGTGTAATGGTGCAAGTAAGGCTAAACTGTCTTAGTTGTGGTTTCACTTAATATGTAGACAAAAGCTTTTCAATATGATATACAGCTTCTGTGTGAATCAACAGTAAATGATTCAGCTTTGCAGCTAATCCTGCAGGACTTTGCAATGCAATGTAATATTGCAACTGTTACATAATGTGAGTTTACTGTATCCCTTGTTAAAAGAGGTATTGGGCCCCATAGGGGATCAATATTTTAATGGCCTGCAGAGCAAAGCTGACCTGGAAAGGTACTGGGGAAGAAAAGGGGGGAAGGGGGGGGGGGGGGTTATAGGCATGGCTTTTTATTCAGTTATTCATCTTAAAGCAAATTATTCAGTAACTACTATGAATTGTTCAATATATATACACCGATTAGCCATTAAAACCACCTGCCTAATATTGTCCACGTTTTGGACTTGTTTGTCCAGCACATCCCACAAATGCTTGATTGGATTGAGATCTGGGGAATTTGGAGTCCATATCAACACTTTGAACTCTTTTTCATGTTCCTCAAACCATTCCTGAACAATTTTTGCAGTGTGGCAGGGCACTTTATCTAGCTAAAAAAGGCCACTGCCATTAGGGAATACCGTTGCTATGAAGGGGTATACTTGGTCTGCAACAATGCTTAGGTAGGTGGTACGTGTCAAAATAACATCCACATGAATGCCAGGACCCAAGGTTTCCCAGCAGAACATTGCCCAGAGCATTGCACTGCCTCCACTGGCTTGCCTTCTTCCCATAGTGCATCCTGGTGCCATTTCTTCTCCAGGTAAGCAACACACACTCACCCGGCCATCCACATGGTGTAAAAGAAAATGTGATTCATCAGACTAGGTCACCTTCTTCCACTGCTCCATGGTCCATTTCTGATGCTCACGTGCCTATTGTAGTTGCTTTCGGCAGTGGACAGGGGTCAACATGGGCACTCTAACTGGTCTGCGGCTACGCAGGCCCATACTCAGCAAGCTGCAATGCATTGTATGTTCTGACCCCTTCTATTATAGCCAGCCTTAAATTTTTCTATGGGATCGGACCAGAAGGCTAGCCTTTCCTCCCCATGTGCATCAATGAGCCTTGGGTGCTCATGACGTTGTTGACGGTTCACTGGTTGTCCTTCCTTGGACCACTTTTGGAAGGTACTAACCACTGCATACTGGGAACACCCCAAAAGACCTTCCATTTTGGAGATGCTCTGACCCAGTAGTCTAGCCATCACAATTTGGCCCTTGTCAAAGTCGCTCAGATCCTTACACTTGCCCATTTTTCCTGCTTCCAACACATCAATTTCGAGAACTAACTGTTGACTTGCTACCGAATAAATTATATCCCACCCCTTGACAGGTGCCATTGTAAGAAGATAATCAATGTTATTCACTTCACCTGTCAGTGGTTTTAATGTTATAACAAATAAATAAATAAAATGCTATAAGACTTGAATACTTGAGCTAATCATAAGCTAGCATATGAAATAATAGGACTGACTAGCTTGAGGACGCTTTTTTTTTTTTTTTTTAGCCTTGTTACTTACTGGAGCTTATCTGACTGGCATCTAGCAGTCAAGGTTAACTGTGCTAGCACTGCCAAGACCAACCACATTCCACTGGCACAACCTAATCGCCTCAGAAAGTAACTCTCTGTACTAGTTGTAAATTAAAATGCACTACAACTAAACATATCTCCAGTAAAAGGGAAAAAGGAACTTTTTGCACACCTATGGTGTGGCCCAGTTTCAATTTGTATCAAAGGTCTGAGAAATAGGAGTATCACAATATCTTGAGACACTAAAGAAATATAGCTATTACCATAACTGCTGAGGAATTAGACAGTCTCAGAGCACTACAGGAAAAGGCAGCAGCTATTTTTAACATGTTACTCGTTCAGTAGAACCAGACTGCTTAACATTAACATATCCCTCAAAAGCTATGCGCTTTGGAATTCTGTTAAGGCAGCAGAATAGACCACCATGCTGCTTTATTCATTCGCTATTTAGCATTTTTTTTGATGGCAGCACAAACACAGGAAGTGGCACTGCTCCAGATCTGGCAGATTGTATTCATTACCTTACCGCATGTGTTTTTTAAAAATTTTATTTTACAAGTATTGTAGTGTATTTAGAAATCTAAGTGCTTGGTATACTGTATAACATATTCCTAGAATCTTATAGAATATAAAGATCTATATGGATGGTATATGAGGAAACAAAAACTAAATCCCACGTCTTGCAACATATATAAAGGCAAACATGTTCAATATTAAAGGCTTCCTTTACACTAGCAATCTTAAGCCAAGGCTCAGCTGAATCTAATGCAACATATATAATCCTCTAAATTTGTTAGCACCATAACAGGAGCTGTTTGTTTTCCTACATGACGGTGCATGTGCAAACATGCTCACACACCCTCTGCCTTGTATTTGGAAGTGCCAAGGCATGCAAGGAATTGCAAAACAGATTTTATTTTGTCTAAGAGTGGATCTTCTTATTGATACCAGGTTGCATCTGTCTGAGTGCAAGAACGCTTTACCTAATCTTGTCGTTCAGTCATATTACAGCATCAAATTACATTCTAATACAGTGGATTTTTTTTTTGTTTTGTTTGTTTTTTTGCACAGTATGACCCTCGTGATGTAAATTGAATTGTCAGGAGAGCAAACAAAGTTTAAAAAGCATGTAAAGCAATGTCTTTTTTCAACAGGGACAAGGCAGGGCACTAAAACAATACTACACAAGTACACCGAATACAGTATAATCCTTTACACACACACACACACACACACACACATACACACACACACTATAACACACTATAGTGTTTGCCTAAATATACACCATATACTGTATATTGGAAAACAGAAGGCAAATCCCATGTTATAGCAGATTTGAAGAAAGAACATGGTTGATAGTGTAGGTATTCCATTGGTTCACTGGCTTTAACTGTTATGTGTAAACAAAACCTGCACTGAGGTTAAAGTACCATGTATTGTGGTTCATTTTTTCCCATGCTTGAATAAGGCTCTCTACAATAGGTATGTAATACCAAAGCAGAAGTCATGCTTTCATTTCCTCCGTTGTTGCAAGCGTGCAGTATAACTGGTCTTGTCTTGTATTATACAATCACACAGCACCCCCTCCAGTGACACCAGCTGCTAGTGTGTGTATGTGAGTGCAAAATGGTGGCAAGGATGTCGCCCAATCAAAGATCATTCTGTCATATGAGGCCAAAGAGAAACAGGAAGTTTGTGGGTGTAGAGGCAGCATCATTTTGTGTTGTCTCTCTGTCTCTCTGACTTCCTCAACCGACCAGGGATCAAGTCGCTTGGTGCAGCCTTGGTGCTGTTACCATGACCCTGTTACTTCTACTAGACTGGCAGCTGATCTGAAGGACTCACAAGCTGTGAGTCCTTCAGATCAGACCTCAGTTTCTGATCTCAGGCTGAGTTTTGAAGCCTGCAGCAAAAAAGCTGATTCTGATTCTGGTGAAGGACTACTTGCCATAATAGTTGAATACTTGGTAACTATCAAACTACAAATGATCACTGGTGTCAATGAGAAAATCTGAGATCATGCTTGTTAAATGTATAGTCAATTATTTTTGAAATTCAAATCCCACCCTTCAGTGTTTCCACCAAAGCCATGACCCCAAACAAAAACCAATATAAAGAATATAGGCTAAAACCCCCAAACAGTAGTGCAAAATTGACAGGCAAAAAGAGACGCCTTCTTGTTCAGCTTGGTTGGATGTTGGTGGTCAACATTTTTCCCCCTCGCATTTACAGAGACTATAGTTAGTATAGGATTCTGCTGATCAACCTTATTTGCATCAAAGCAATTGTATGCCTTCAAAGAAATACAATAAAAAGTGCCCGTGACTCATGAAACTAAGTCACACCTAATGAATCACTAAAAGAACTTTGAACCCAATGTTTACTCACATATGTCTCAAAGAAAAATCTAGGTTAATTCGACCAGACTAAACATGATGACGTAGCAAATACAATGAAGCAGTCAGTTTAATGGCTCAAACACTGAAGACCATGATTAATAAGATTAATAACAGATAAAGTTGACCAGATTTGCACTTAAGGCCAGACACCTTATTATCGGTGACCCATTTAATATATTATGTATTGACTGTGGAAATGCTCCACAAACAACAAGCATTCAAATACTGGCTCTAAACATTATTCTGTCATCTCAGTGATTTGACATAATGGCACATGACATCACTTTACTGTAAACACTAGCCTGGCTAAGATAATATCATGAGATTGATGATGGTCTGCATAAACAAATTCAAACTTATCACTGTTTTTGGTAAACAGCATAACTACTATAAAGGGTCATGAAAACTTTAATAACATATTTCATGCAAAGTCTGTTACTGTTACTCTTGGTACAAATGACAGTTTTACATTTTGATCTAGAGAAGAAGAACTGGTTTCATCAGGCTCTGACCCTGTCAGGCTGAAAGTTAATATATTCTTCATAGTTCCTCTTAACTCTCAGTTAATGTAAGACAAGTACAAACATGCTCATACAATAAATGGAAGTAGATAACAGGTTTGTGAAGTGGATTGTTACTGAATGATACACCACCTAAGAACTTAAACCTTGAAAGTACCAAAAGAACCACCTCTTAAAACCCCCTTTTTAAAAAAAAGTCGACTCGACTCATTCTGCTGGAAGTGTGTATGGAGGGGACTGATTGTACTTCCTGTTTTGGTGTTGCATTCTTTGGCAGCGGAACAGAGACAAGTGTTCTTCAGCACTCCCCCCTTTATTTCCTCTCTGCAGAGCCGTCTATCAAACGCAAAGTGCACATGAAAGAGTAGCTCTGTGAGCTGTAAAACGTAGGAAAGGTTTTAATTAAAACATTGCACCTTGGAGTTTTACTACACACATTAACAGTACAAATTCAAGTAAAATGGGATGTACTGTATACTTTGTAACAATATGGCCAAAATTGCATCCACACAGTTTGAACTGACATAAAAGGGGGTCTTTAACGGCCATTTTGCAGCTGGGCCTTCAATGGGAGTCAAAACAAAGCTAAGCCAACGGCCATCAGCAGCTGCTACGCTCATGAAAGCGAGCTGGCCATTTCTCAGTGAGCTTTTGAGGTGGAGGAGAGGCGCACAGCCTTCGCCTTGTGCATGCCTTATGTCCTGCATGCCCACAACCTACGCCTCCTTAGCTGAATGTGTGCCTTCTGTCTTACCACACACACACACACACACACACACACACACACTCACTGCAAAAGACAAAAGTTTGGCTGGCCCTGGGCCCAGTCTGGCTCCCCCTAAACTTTACATCATGAATGTCTCAGTGGCTGGCACACAATCCTACTTACTGCAGGGAGCCCCTTATTCTCTCAGGCTGCAGCATTTCGCCATTTAAAGCAAAATTACTCCAAAATTTGGCACTGCATCTCATTTTCAGTCACATCCACAAAAACAATCCAAAATAAGACAACCACTGGCTAACTTTTCACGTTATAAAGATCTTTAAAAAAAAATTCATAATGTCAAATTATGTCACATTTATGTAACCTGTCAAGTCAGTACTCTCACTAAATTCAAATGTTCCTTTGTGGTATGATTTCCTAATACTGTCGCAAGTACATTTCATAACTTGTTAAAATGAAAATCATCAGGGTAGGTCTTAGTGCATCTAAGACTACACATAAAGCACTATACAAAGTAAGACTGAGGTTCTTTGTCATTGGCAAAAACTGTTGCTTATTATGCATTTACAGTTAACAATTAATGTTAACAATTCATAATGCATATTAAACATGGCTATGAAATCCAATGCATTAAAATGCCTTATGAAAACATTATTACCTTTCATAAATGCATTTGTAATGCTTAATAGATATGGCCTTCATACAGTCCCTCCAGGATTTTGCGATCACAGAAATTAACACAAAATCAAGCAAACACCATAATATTCGAAAGAGCTTGCCACAGATCTTTCACAGATTTGGGCCAAGATGCATCAAATGACGTCATCACAACGCACATTCAGTCAAAGCCCTCTTCGATTCACATGTGTCAAATGAGTACAGCTAAATGGTCTCATTTACCAACAAACATAACTGCGAAAGACCGTGCAAAAAAATTTCATGCAATTGCAATTTTGCCAATTCAAGTAGTTTTCTGCAATAAAGCACAAAAAAAAACTCCGCAAATTTTGAAAAAAGCTGCAGTAAAATCAAGCATTTTTGGCCTCAACAGTCACAAAAAAACCCTCTGCGAAATCCTGTATGGACTGTTCACAAAAGGTGTTAATTTTTTTTTGCATAAATAATCATAAAGAAGCAACCCAATAGGGTGCAAAATAAGTGTAAGAAAACCAAAGAAAATTATCTAACCATAGTAATTTTTGATACACTCTGACAGTTGATATCTGTCATGAATTTACAATAAAAAGAAGTGTGAGGGAGGGTAATGGTCAGGCAATTGGCAAACTAGACAAGACTAAATCTGTAAAAGACTAGACAAGACTAAATCTGTAAACATGAAGCAGGCTATGGTCAAAACACTAATAAAGATAACAAAGACCTAAAATTGTCACCGACACAATGTCATTAGTAATCTGGAGTGAGCAGAAATAGGAGATTGTTTTGAGGTTGTGTAAGATTGTGAGCTAAGTATCATGGGAATTGTAATCTGCAACTTTGAGAATTGCAAACACAGGCGTGGCAGTAAAACCCCCACATGGAGTTCACTCCAGGAATTTAATGGTGCTCTTTCCTGGTTTGACCTTTGGATCATGACCGTAGCACTCCCAGTCAATGGCATACTGAATTTGCCCTTGGTGATGACAAGAGTCAAGAATAGACACTAGGAATATTCCTTCAGTGTCTAGCATGGAGGAGGGATTCACTGGACATCATCCAGTGGACTAGAAAGGACAGGCTTGAGAAGTTATATGTGGAAGCTTGGAGGTAGTTGTAGCAGGTTAGGTTATTTTGTTGATTATTTTAATTACCCTTAACATGTCCATGTGATGTTGCATGAGTTTCCTCCCGGCCTTAAATGATCTCAAACCCTTGGCTGACAGCCATACCCAATCACCTGGTTTATAGGTAGAGTCGCAGAACGGTGTCTGTCCATGCCATTGAAATGCTTGATTCATGTGAGACCCCTCCTCCCTTTTTTTTTTAAACCAATAGCTGGTGCATCTGTGGTTGCAGCATTCCAGGGAAAGAGAGGTGGTTGTTGGTAGTCCAGTACTCACTGGAAAGTCATGAGCTGGGTGGTGCATGAAGTTTTGTGCATATTCGGCCCAGAGAAAGAAACATGAGCATTTCTCCAGGTGATCATTACAGAAAGTTTGAAGGAGTTGACCAATCAATTTTGCTATATTTAAGGTAGGACGGGGAATGAGTTCAAGGAACAGTGCGCAGTTGTCTGTCACCACTAATGTGGTCTTTTTGGCTTGAGAAGAACGCAGGACTGGTAAGAGCAGGAGTCTTCAAGCTGGGAGAGTGCATGTGCAACCTTGATCTGGTCATGCACAGAGCATGACATAACAAACCTCTGGATGTCTGTAGCATGGTTTCCCACTAATACACGGTATGATCCCAGGTTATCAGAGCATCAGAAAGATTGAAAGGGACATTGGAAGGGTCTTGCATACTTCTGTGTACACTTCTGTGCATATGACAATAAACTCTTGAATCTTGAATCTTGCTTGGAGGGCATTTTGGCAGGGACTGGGTGGTCTTGGATGGCCCTGGCGATTTGGTGATCAATATCACAGCTTATGGCAATGAATCAAAAATAAGATGGTGTTGTTGGTGGAATTCATCTCCCACCCCATCCTTGGAGGCATCTATCTCTACTATGAACAGCAAACTTGGATCATAATGTTGTAGAATTGGAGCCAAGTTGAAGGCTTTTTTTGAGGTCTTGTAGGCTTGAACTGCTTGGTTGTCTCAGAGTAGCTGTGTGAGGGGGTGGAGTGATATGTGAGGGGTTTGCAAAGATACTGAATGAATCATCTATAGCAAACACTAGACATCTTTGTAAGTCCTTTATAGTTTGGGGAGTGGGCCATTCTGCTACTGCTTGGCTGCATTTGTGACGACACCCTCCAAACATATGATGTAGTCTGGAAAGGTGACTTGATTCTTGACTGAGATTGCTCTGATTGGGTCTCTCAAACACCCTTTTGTCTTGTTGGATGTGTTGGGATAGTGAGTTAGAGTAGATTAACATATTTCTATAGGCAAACACGGATTTTCTGAGCATGTCTCTGAGGACATTGTTTATGGAGGTCTGGAAGACAGAGGGGGCATTGATCAGTCTATATGGCATCACCAAATATTCATAATGACCTGAGGTCTTATTGAAGGCCCTCTTCAATTTACCACCTTCTCTGATTTAAACTAGGTTGCAGACACAAGATTGAGCTTGGGGAAGAGGGTGGCTGTTTTGAGCTTTTCTAGAGCTGATGGTATCCAATCTTATCTGCACAAGATTGGTTTATTAAAAGCATTAGCCACTTACAAAAACCATTTGACTGCATTTAACTGGATCAAACACTCAATACATCCTCTAATGGGTTTCGGCAGCACAACCCAAATACTTCACTACAGAAATTGACCCTTTACTTACCATATTTGTAGTTGTACATTAGCCTGTTGTATGCAGTTGCTGTGCCAACATTTTAACTTTTTTCAAGTGGCATTGTGCCTTGCAGGCTGAGACTGTAAATAGTAGTCAGAGACAGCATGATGAGGAGATATATGATACAGTATAGTACAAAATAATAGTATTCACAGGACACCCTTGAGGCATCAACTGAATCACTGCAAATTTTGACATTTCACAGACGACTTGCCCCAACAAGGGATGACATCCTTGCCTTTAGTGCACAGTTTCACCTGTACTCACAGTACTCCAGATTTCCTGCACCATAACTTTTGATAATAGGCCTCTGTGCAATATAGGGCTTTCTACTGCTGAATCACAGCTAGCCTTTTACAACTGAACAATGACGTACTGTTATATTTAAAACAGGGCCAACAGTAGAAATTGCTCAACATTTTAGTCTTGTTAAGAACCTCATTGTGGTTATGATTTAGGCAAGAAGAAAGATTTGGTAAACCAATTTTGTAAACTCAACAGCAAGAGCAAATGAGTAACATTAGCAAAACAAAAAAAAAATTAAACCATCCCTCCTATTTGTTCTTTTCTTTTATCTACTGAGTGAAAAGAATGTTTTGGGACAGGCTGTATTGAAGACTGTGAGTGGAATATTACTAAAGTGGCTTCACTCCCACAGGAACTCAAGCAGGAAATACCAACAGATTAAGAAAGAATGAAAGTAAACAGAGCCAGTAAGTGGGGGGAGTCACAAGAAAAAGTAGATCATCTCCCAAACCATCATTTAAAGGGCCTCAAAGGTCCTTCATTCCAAGGTCAAATTTAGGGCTACTTTTCACACACACACGTTCACACTCCCAAAACAAAGCTCCAACAGCACAGTGCTACATGGAGTACACACTGCGTCTGGACATTGATGGATCCGCAGCAATGCGATAGCTGTTTTGACGTTGGTCTCTACAGCCCTTTTTCACTCAGAAACCCTGCTGAGGCAAAGTATCAAAATATCATTATTTAGATCAGCGGAGATAAAAGCAAAACATATACTGATTGCTATATCATAACAGTGACTGAGTGAGTACTTGTGTATTGTAAACCAACCCTAACAGGCAATCCAGAGGCTCTTAGTAAACACAGTAATAAAGACAGAAAATATCTAGATTGTACTTAAAATTCCAATACATACAGCTGAGTGCAAAAATTTGCACACCTCTGTTTGTTTGTTTTTTTGGTTGGGGTGGCCTGTGGGCTATGTACCACACAGGTTGGATAAAGATACTAAAGATACTACAAACAAGATATTAAAGAACATTTATATCACATTTAGGAAGGAAAATGCAACGTTTTGAACCGATATCATTTTGATTCTTCTATCATGAATATCTTAGCATATACTATATGACCATTTAGATTATGTCTGAAATATAAGGATATGCATCTATCTATTGTTGGTATGAAATAGATTTCTATTTTCATTATGGAATTTGCCTTAAGAGGATGAAAATATTTGCACTCAACTATCTCCAAACTTGCATCCGTATTTTGATGTTGGTTATTTTTTAAGTTACATTTTGTGCTCAAGTATGAATTACTCATATACTGAAGGCAGAGTTTTTAAAAGCTACAGTAAAACGTGTGTGTGTGTGTGTGTGTGTGCATGCTAGCTTCTGAAAGTGTACCTATGAGCCCTGAGTAACTAAAGGGTGTGGTGTCCTGTCAATCCTGTCTGTTAAATGACTTATCCGGTGTAATGATTAACCTCAGACTGTTCCTAGGGCTATGTCATTCTCAGCACAGTGACTATATAACCTTAAACATAATGACAGGCCAAGAAAGAGTTTTTAAGTGAAATCTCAATATGAATATAACAAAACATTGCTGCACTGTCACTATGTCAGTGTCTGATCTGACATGGTTATGTCACGGGAAATGTGGCATGTAGTAAAATGCATACAAGTCTCACTTAAACGTTCAAGCAGATTATTGGTGAGTGTCAGGCCTGACAATGTTCAAGCTATATGTCAAATTACAAGTAAAATGCTTCTTCAAGATCAGTCTCATGTGAAATAAGTTGAATTTGGAACAGCTAAACATAAACATAACATTAGTATTTTGATAGCAATAATATCATAAGACTGTATGGTGTAAAATTTGTATGAAAAGATTCATAGAATATACAAGATGTCTACAGTAGTTATTGTTATAAACGCTTTAGACTTTTTTAATGTTTAAAAAAATGACTTTAAAAAAAAAACAATTCATTCATTTGATGCATTTTTTAAAATCAAAAGCATAACTGAGGTAGAATACATAATTCTACAAAATTCATTAATTGGTTCAAAATAAATGGCCACATAATGACAGTTGCTTGCGTTTGCTTCATAGTTTTACAGATATTTGGATAAAATAACTAGAACCCTACAATAATTATTTAAATTAACATGAGCTGGATTCTGCATTAATTGAGCAAGAGTAATACACCTCTCAGAGATGTGATTTCAGGTCAGAATTGTAGTGGCAAGGCTTAAGGGTATCATCTTATGCCACGCATATGGTCACGCCCTTACGCAAGGACCCAGAAGTCACTCCCTGGCAGTCCTGACATTTAAACTCACAACCTTCTAGTCACAATCACAGAAATTTAACCACAGAGGTAACATCACACATGATACATAACTGATAAAACAGTTTTATCATAATCTTTATGAAATGGCTAAAATTCCACAGTTCTCTAAAATGCCTAGAGAGTCTCTCTCTAAGGTAATAAAGTCACAGAATATAGGTCAGTATAAACAGCATTAATAGATAGGCAGTGTTCAGTTTTATTGCTCTATTCAAATCTCCCAACAATGACCAATTTCCTTTTGTGATAATGAGACAGAGAATATTTCTGCCCAGCCCTAACATTCAGAGTACTTCACTTTCAAAGCAAGGCAGCTGGTTGTGGGCCAGAAGATGTACTTTAACTTTGTATTAATGTAGTGTGTAACTTAAATGAAAAAAAAAACAAAACAAAACAAAGCCGGGAGGCTACACTGATGTCCAAAATACATCTGAATGTTTGGCACATGACCAAGATACAGTACAGGCCAGCTAATAAAGCTTTACAAAACAGTTATTACGGCTCTGCCGAAAGACCTTTAATAGCTCTTATCAAAATCATAACAACTTGATACATATCTGATAAGGGTTATTAGCTGTGATTGGCTATGTGCTAACTCGCATACACCCTTCCATATTCATCAGAATAGATTTAATTTACAGTTAGGTGCAAATGAGGTTCATTAAGGTGAGAAATTCCAAAATAGCCAAACTAACTAACATGCAATAGTGAAACACAATGTATCCATGCATCTGTGGATGTTCACTGAGTTTTTATGTCCAAAAGATATACTGCATAATATAATGAGTCTTTACTTGAGGGAATGTTTTCTATAACAAATTTAGGGGTATGAAGTATATTAAATCATACTTTCTCCAGGCATTATAATTAATCTGACAATCATTTAATGTCATTTTATGAATTCGATGTCATTATAGTTGTGCAGTATTAGACTATATTTAAAGATGCAGTGAGCGAAGTCTTTTTTGCAATATTTTGACCACTTTTTGTAATGTTTGGTTTAACATATTAAAATATGTTCTTATCATATTCATTAAAATATCTGTTTAGAGGAAAAACTCCACCAACATCCAACCATTCATGATACACAGCTGATTCAACGCAGCTGATTCAGAAATCTTCCTTCTAGTGTTTTAGCCTAGATTTGTAGTGAATCCCGAAGAAAGCTGCCTTTATTAGGCATTTCAAACATCTAGTTTCAGTGGCCTTTTACCATGATCCTTGACTACACCTTCAATGCAGAGAGTCTATCAGTTCCCCATCACACCTCAGTAAAAATAGCCTTTCACTATTCCTTCTAGTTGGTTTGACAGCCCTGTGTGTCTGATTGTATGTGTCTTGTGTATGCATATGTGTGCATGTGTGTGTTTTGTAAGTTTACAGTAACATGTAGAGACAGCTCAGCCTGCAGGGCCCTCATCCCAGTCCGGTAGATTCTGAATGAGATCAACGTTATCTGATTATGCAATAACCAAAAAAGATAAGAGGCTTGCATGGCAACAAAGTAAAACATAGCTTAGCTAAATAATGCTAACGCCGTTCGTCACAGGGGTTTGTTTGAGGGCTGATCTCTGTGGTTGGTCTCATAGGCCGGAACTTCCTGCTGACATGCACAGAAAATCCAGATACATAATTCAATTAGAAAATTAATAATTCCTGTCACTCATTCATATACACTCTATTCAAGTCTGGAATTACAATTATCTCTTACCCAGTCAGATACTACTTTAGTCAATTCCAAAGATTAAATTTCCTCTTTCTTGCAGAATTCAAAATGGAAAATACAGAGTCTTGCCAGCAAATGGTCACTGCACAATCGTGTGGTTGAACAGACAATGGCAAAACAAACGACCCTTAAAAGTTTCTGGTTAAAAGCAGGCGATTCTGGTCAGCCTAATCGAGACAGTGTTGAGATTACAGAGACATATGATCCTGGTCCAGCTGCAGTATAAAGAAGCAGAAATGTTGTAGTTTACTTTAAACTATGCTTCATTATACTATATTTTAATGTTAACTATATTTTAAATAATATTTAATAATTATTATATTTAATAAGTAATTATTTGTTTAATATTTTATGAAGTTGTCAATAAAAGAGTTAAAACTCTGGTCTTTGTGGTGCTTTGATGATAAATGAGAGATAAATCAACCTGCATCCAACCAATCAGGGCAAGGAGGCATTACCTGTCAATCATATTGCCTGCCAATTCAGAAATCGTATCCCCTCGCAACAGCCTTCGGACGTTCTAGACTAGTCATGTGTTTTTGGGATGTGGCCTGGGAGGGAGCTTCTGCCAAAATCACTGACTACACCTTTAAGAAGTGCCAGTACTGGAAAAACAAAGTGAGATTGTATTGTGAAATACAGGGTATTCTAGTTTCTGCGACTGATGCATGAGACGACATGAGATTCTTATTTATTTGTACATCTGTGGTTGGTGAAATACCTGATAGCACCTACAGCTGCAGATCCTACCTAAAGGCTAATCTGTTTGAGTCAATTTGTCTATGTCCCAGAGGGATGTTTATTGCACGTGTCAGTGTCACATGCCTTAAAATTCCATAACGGTGAGATCATATGTATGCATTCTTTATCTTCATGTCTGCATATGGCAGATTAATGTATAACCTGATCCTGCCCACTGTCTCATCTTTGTAGTACTATGTTTGATGGGATGTGTAAAGGAATGATTTTAATGAAGAGGTCCACACAACTTTTTTTTTTTTTTTTTTTTTTTACATTTTAGCAAAATCTGTAAGCAGTGTGAAGCAGTTAGTCAATTATACAAATTATTACATATTACTGCTGAAGCCGCCACCATTTTGAGTGTTTCTGCATAACATTGCAGCAGTCAGAGCTCTCAGAAAATTCCTAGTTTACAAGTTGTAAAGTTCTACAAGGACATGAAAGCTTTTTACAAGTCAGAATCTCGTAATTACGGTAATTACGGTGTGAATGCAGCATAATTCCCTTGAGTAAAAGTAAAAAGTGATCAAGAAAATTACTCAGGTAAGAGTAAGAAGTCATTTGGTAAAAAAAAAAAAATCCTGGAGTAATACATTTTCTATTCTGTTCATATGTTAACTAACCAAGCAAGCTTCTGAAGTGAACATCACCTTGATTATCAACAGCGCATAAAAGGAAATGTTAGCTGGCTAACTAAATTTGCCAAATGCTTTTGGGGTTGGTGTAGCTTGCTAGGTTTGTTTGCTAGCTAGTTCATGTTAATTCATATATGTTTCTAGCGACATAGTTAGCTATCTAGCAAATATGCATTACCTACAGGCTATAGCAGCACTTAGATATATTTAACACAACCAGCAATTGATAATAAACATCTTAAGTTTAAAACAAGGCTTTTATATTGTAAAACATCAAAAGATCTGGTTAGCTAGTTTAGCTCACTCAGCTAGCTAAAGGCTTACCTGTACAGGTTTTGGCACTCATAATTTGCAGATTATTATCACACTGTTTCCTGTGAAACATTTAAAACTGGAGATACCTGATAAATTGGGCCAGTGATGTTCATTTGTCTCCAGTGTCTCAGACATTGAACACTCACATGTAGGTGAGGCAACCACTTCTTACAACTGGTTCATTGAGAGGTTCAAGTGCATGTTCGATCACTCACTGGAGAGGAAGGAGGTCGGTGATAGACTTCTCACGATATCCCAAGGTTCCCACAGGGTGGCAGTTCACCCTCAAGTTTGGCACAATTGTGGTCGGCAGCAGATGGAATAACTTGGCCCATAATGCCGCATCTTGTCAGGGTTTGCACCACAACATCCTAATGGGGATGGCCTGCCGTGACAAGCAACTCTTGCTAGATTCACTCATCGACCTTGCCATTCATCTAGACCACCTGCTCCACAATCATCACCCCAACAAGGAAGAGAGCCTATGCAACTGGGGAGCACTAAGATTAACAAAGGAGAGAGAGAGCGACACCATCGGGAACATCACTGTTTCTACTGGGGCGGAGCCGGCCACTTCATTGGGCAATGCCTCGTCCGCTCCAAGCCTGCTGCCAAGCCTGGGTTGGCCACGAACTGTAGCTCCATTTCCAGCTCCGAAACTGTGAATCCTCCTCCGTACACCACCATCTCACCAAGCCCCTAGACTAAGCCCCTACAGCACCCCCTTTGCATCGATGGAGGACCCATCGGAGGAGGCATCATCACTCAGGCACATCACCTCTCCTCCTATGCATCAGTGCACCACATCTAGAGCAAATCACTTTCCTACTAACTGTCACATTGAAGCACTCCATCATCCTAGGCTTCCCCTGGATGCAACTCCACAACCCACAGATCTCCTGGAAGGACAAAGAAATCACCTACTGGTGAGCTCATTGTCAAAGCCATTGCCTCCAACCTCCCCAGCTCCTCCCCAGCTCCCATCAGAATTCCTGGATCTTAAGGAGGCATTCAGCAAAACCCAGGCCAGAGGGTTATCCCCTTTACCCTCTTTCTGTAGCTGAGTAGCCAAGGCACTCCACCAGGGGTATATCCGCCCTTCTGCCCTTTGCCCACCTCAGCCAGCTTCTTCTTTGTGGAGAAGAAAGGGGGTGGCCTCAGAGACTGCACTGACTACCCTGGACTGAACCAGGTAACAGTTACCCTTGGGTGAGTGACTCGCCTACACCCAAGATGATTAAGGACCTGCAACGATTTCATCAGTGCTTCATCCAGGGCTTCAGATCTATCATGCATCCCCTGACGTCACTCCTCAGAAAGGGGATGAAGCACCTGGCCTGGAATCTGGCAGATGAGAAGGCCCTTAACCAGCTTAAAGCTGCATTTACCACTGCTCCCATCCTCAAACACTGATCCATCGAGGCCCTTCATCCTTGAGGTGGATGCTTCTGAGACAGGGGTAGGAGCCGTCCCATATTCAGCCGAACAGAATTACGACATTGGGCACCGGGAGCTTTTGGCTGTGAAGTTAGCCCTGGAGTCTCTGCTTGGTCAACTACAGGTGCATCTCAATAAATTAGAATGTCATGGAAAAGTTCGTTTATTTCAGTAATTCAACTCAAATTGTGAAACTCGTGTATTAAATAAATTCAGTGCCACAGACTGAAGTAGTTTAAGTCTTTGGTTCTTTTAATTGTGATGATTTTGGCTCACATTTAACAAAAACCCACCAATTCACTATCTCAGCAAATTAGAATATGGTGACATGCCAATCAGCTAATCAACTCAAAACACCTGCAAAGGTTTCCTGAGCCTTCAAAATGGTCTCTCAGTTTGGTTCACTAGGTAAGCCACAAACATTCATTGCCAAAGAAGCTGGCTGTTCACAGAGTGCTGTATCCAAGCATGTTAACAGAAAGTTGAGTGGAAGGAAAAAGTGTGGAAGAAAAAGATGCACAACCAACCGAGAGAACCGCAGCCTTATGAGGATTGTCAAGCAAAATCGATTCAAGAATTTGAGTGAACTTCACAAGGAATGGACTGAGGCTGGGGTCAAGGCATCAAGAGCTACCACACACAGATGTGCCAAGGAATTTGGCTACAGTTGTCGTATTCCTCTTGTTAAGCCTCTCCTGAACCACAGACAACGTCAGAGGCGTCTTACCTGGTCTAAGGAGAAGAAGAACTGGACTGTTGACCAGTGGTCCAAAGTCCTCTTTTCAGATGGGAGCAAGTTTTGTATTTCATTTGGAAACCAAGGTCCTAGAGCCTGGAGGAAGGGTGGAGAAGCTCATAGCCCAAGTTGCTTGAAGTCCAGTGTTCAGTTTCCACAGTCTGTGATGATTTGCGGTGCAATGTCATCTGCTGGTGTTGGTCCATTGTGTTTTTTGAAAACCAAAGTCACTGCACCCGTTTACCAAGAAATTTTGGAGCACTTCATGCTTCCTTCAGCTGACCAGCATTTTGAAGATGCTGATTTCATTTTCCAGCAGGATTTGGCACCTGCCCACTCTGCCAAAAGCACCAAAAGTTGGTTAAATGACCATGGTGTTGGTGTGCTTGACTGGCCAGCAAACTCACCACACCTGAACCCCATAGAGAATCTATGGGGTATTGTCAAGAGGAAAATGAGAAACAAGAGACCAAAAAATGCAGATGAGCTGAAGGCCACTGTCAAAGAAACCTGGGCTTCCATACCACCTCAGCAGTGCCACAAACTGATCACCTCCATGCCACGCCGAATTGAGGCTGTAATTAAAGCAAAAGGAGCCCCTACCAAGTATTGAGTACATGTACAGTAAATGAACATACTTTCCAGAAGGCCAACAATTCACTAAAAATGTTTTTTTTATTGGTCTTATGAAGTATTCTAATTTGTTGAGATAGTGAATTGGTGGGTTTTTGTTAAATGTGAGCCAAAATCATCACAATTAAAAGAACCAAAGACTTAAACTACTTCAGTCTGTGTGCATTGAATTTATTTTATACACGAGTTTCACAATCTGAGTTGAATTACTGAAATAAATGAACTTTTCCACGACATTCTAATTTATTGAGATGCACCTGTATATAGGACAACAGTTCCCTGAATTGGGAAAGACAATGGGCCTCATTTATCATTTAGTAAAGTTCTGTGTAAATGTTTGCATAAATTTTTATCAGCCAGACTGCAGGTTAGCACAGGCTTGTCATTTGGAAACACCACACCATGTCCCAACATGCTCACCATTTGAATAATGTACTACTCAAGTACCCCTGCATACAGTATGTGCAAAAGTACAAGCAATCAACAGTTAGGAATATATGATGAATAGATGATGTTTGGGGCATTTCTCGGTTCAGTACAGTGTAGTGGGACTATATTAAAAAGGAGATGCTATATTGATTAAAATGATAGTTGATTATCAGACGTCATTGATGGATTATCACTTGCAAATGAATAAACCCTTCCAGAATTATACTGTGTATAATTTCTTTAAGAAGTGACTCATGTTTTAAGTGAACACAAGAGGTGGGATGTTACATGCTTTAGGATATAAAGTCTTGGAATTTCTGGAATATTTGTAGTAAAAGTTAAAAAAAAATTTTTTTTTTAATTTAACTACCTGGATGTTATATAAAGGTTTCTCTTTTTTGCCTGCCAGGCTTCCAAAAACACTCCTCTATATGGTTCTGTATTTTTAAAATTGTACTGCAGGGATTAGTGACATAATTACAAGTTCCCTCCCATGTCATTAGTAAATGTCGAATTCCTTTTTACATGGCCCTTAAGAAATCCATGGCCTGTTTTATGAACGTGTTAATGATGTAATGATGAAAGTGTTGATGGTGCAATAAAAACGTGTACACATTTCCCACTATGTGGTTCTGAAAATGCATTTATTTTCAGTACCAAACCACAATAGGAAAAAATATTACAATCTCCTAGAAAACGCCACATTCTTGGAACAGCGCCAGTTTGGCCGAATTTGCACATTTTGACAAGTAATACAAGGGCAGCGCTGTGAAAAAACAGACGTCAAAGTGCTGGTTACATAATAGAGGCCTGCAGAAAAACAGGCAGTATAAGTCAAAATCCTAATGTCAGACATGAGGTTGGGGCTGTAGCAGCCTTTAATTGCAAGCATTCCTTGATTCTGAGCATTCCACTGACGTTAGTCTTTTCCTCCCCCTCCCCCCCTCTCTTTGTTTCTCTCCCTCTCTCTCTGCACCTATAGGGTTTTTACTGGGCTCTGTACAGCAATGTCATCCTGTCCAATCTCTATCTGCTGGCATAACATGTGTGGAATGATGACGCAATAATCCCTTATTGCCATAAAAAGTAACGAAGGTCTGGCGCTTCTCTGAACAGCTGCTTAGCTGATTTTGGGCTTGTTGTATGCTAGTTAGATATGGCCTAGATAAGTGTTTGTCTTATTGGGTTGTGAGTTATGACATGATCTGTATTCATATGTCTAGTTCTTAAAGGGACAAGCTATTCTTATATGTTAATTAATATTTCTCTCTTTAAGAAATGTGGCAAAAAAAAGCATACCACAATACCTGGTAGACAGTTGCATTAATTTTGCAGAGGTTCACTAGACAGGTTGTGGAGAAAGAAGAAAAGAAAGAAAAAAAGAAAGAAAGAAGGAAAGAAAGATGAATAGAAATAGAAAGCAAAAAGAAAAAAAGGGGAAAAGAGAAAAGCAAAGAAAAATGAATGATGAAAGAAAGAAACAAAGAAAGAAAGAAAAAAAGGAAGATGGAAGAAAGAAAGAAAGAAAGAAAGAAAGAAAGAAAGAAAGAAAGAAAGAAAGAAAGAAAGAAAGAAAGAAAGAAAGAAAGAAATATGAATGGAAATATAAAGCAAAAAGAAAGAAAGGGGGAGAAAAGCTAAGAAAAAGGAAAGAAAGAAAGAAAGAAATAGAAAAGAAGAAAGAAAGAAGAATGAGAAAATAAGGAAGATGAGAAAGGAAAAATAAAGCAAGGAGAGGAAAAAGAAAGAAAAAGAAAGGAAGGAAAGAAGGAAGTGTTGCAACATTAAGTGTTGAGTGGAATTACTTTTAGAAAAGTGTTAGGAGTGTAACGGCTAGCACTGTAATAAATAAATAGCTTTAATTCGACATCACAAGTCAGCTGTAATTGCTTAAATCATGTATTTGATCATTGTTACAGCAGAGCTGATGTTATTGATAATATAATGTATTATAGTATAACCCACCCCTCCACCCCTCGCTTCACATTAAAATACCAGTAGCAGGGAATCTGATCCCTTTCACTGATTGGACGTTACAGAAGCCACAGATTCTGGGCAGCCAATAACTTACCACGAAACCAATCCTGGCCTGACTATAGGGCATCTAAATCTCTCACTGAGAGCGAGCAAGGGCGATGGAGAGAGACACAGTGAGAGCAGGAGGGAAGGAAGAGAGCAGATGTCTGTGAATATCGTGGGGGAAAAATAGCTAAACTCCTTTTTGGTGCCACCCAGGCAGAAACAAAGGAGCAGAGAGTGCAACAGATGGGCCGTGCGTTCCTACAGCATCACACTGCTCTTTCAGCATTTTCACAACCTTCAACAAAGAGGTGTATTTGAGGCCACTTACTCGGCTGCAGCTTTGCTAGATTGGGGGAGGTGAATGAGAGCAAAGTTACAAATGTGAAGGACTGTACGGTTCAGAAGCACACATTCAAACTCACAATCTCCCCTGTAGCTGTTAGAAAAGTGCCATATTAGGGCATAAAGCAACATGTGCTTTCTTCCACTGGAGGAATTCAGCTCTTATCACTTACTCTGCTGACAACATGATCCTACTGCTTATGCTCAAAAACCAGACCTAAATACCACAAGTGATGTGTATGTGAGTCTTTGTGGATCTAATGGTATGAACATGAGAAGAACCTGTCAGTGATGCATCAACCACATGACTTGAACTAGCTCTCGAGCGATAAATGACACCTGCCTCAAATAGGAGTCAGCAGGAGTCCTGCTGTATTTGTTCAGCTGTATGAAGCTTTATAGGCCATTGCAGCCAAAGAGGAAGCTTCCTTGAGACACAGCACCTCTTAGTAACTAATCAAAACCGTCCATTGTTTTAGACTTCCTCGTCATTGTCCTGAACTATATTCAGGTTTCAGAGTTTGAGTCCAAGCAAATGAATCCAAAATCAGCCATAAATAGTCAATGTTCTTTATACGATTGAACTGGCAAATTAATAACACCAACACTATTTAAAATGTGAGTCACAGGAACAAAAGCATAGCCAGTCCTTTTACACTGGGGTGGCCAGGTTAGACCCAATGACTACTGGTTGGGGTCGGGCAAAATATAGATTTGCATCAATAGAAAATGATATAATGTGGCTACACTTATCTGTGTACAGCCTGAGTAGTACCCCATTGAACATCAAAGGCACATAGCTAAGCAACATTTGTTTGTCTTGAATGCTAGCATGATTAATTCCATATTGTTAGCTAACAGTAGCTAATAACAAACTGAAGAAATTCAATGTTGTGCCTCCAAATAATGAATATGCCTCCAAATAATGGGGTTAGTGGGGCCTACTGAAGGAATGTTTCACTTTTGTGTTAGCTAGCTGCATTAGCTGGTTGGCCAGAGAGATGGCAATGCTTCACTATAGGGTGGCCCTTAGCTACACTCATAGGACTGGCAATCATATAACCCTGTCATGGAAGATCATGAGTTGCCATGACAGCTTATATCGTATATCTTTGATATACATTTGGAGGTAATGATAGCTGCTATAATGTCAGCTTATGTCACATGCTAATTATTTCTATGTTAGCATATATTTTATGACAGAAAGAATTTTATGTACTTTAGACAAACCGTTAATGCACAAGGTAATTTATACTATGGAGATGGTGAATACTTGTTACTGAATGTCTGCAGCTGTCAGGTTTTATGTCTTGCATATCAAATGCTAAAAATCAATATAATCAGCATGTAGGCTATGACATGTCATGACAAGCTCTTTGTGATGCTGCCATAGTCTTAGCAATAACATGCCATGATAGAAGTCATATTTTACACATAATATATTATGACAGTGTAATAGCTTCTATTTTAAAACATGAAATAAACGTATGCAAACTAGAGTACACTTAGGAAAAATATTGAGTAGTATAACACTGCTATACAACCGGACATAAACTGTCATGACAGCATTCAACATCTATAATAACACCTTCATGACATGGTTATGTTTGTCTTATAGTGCAAGGCTCAAGCAAAATGTTATTTCCATAAAGAGTTTCACATGCACCTGTTGACATAAACATTCAGTAAGTTCTACAGTATCTCACAAAAGTGAGTACACCCCTCACATTTTTGTAAATATTTTATTATATCTTTTCATGGGACAACACTGAAGAAATGACACTTTGCTACAATGTAAATTAGTGAGTGTACAGCTTGTATAACAGTGTAAATTTGCTGTCCCCTCAAAATAACTCAACACACAGCCATTAATGTCTAAACCGCTGGCAACAAAAGTGAGTACACCCCTAAGTGAAAATGTCCAAATTGGGCCCAAAGTGTCAATATTTTGTGTGGCCACCATTATTTTCCAGCACTGCCTTAACCCTGTTGGGCATAGAGTTCACCAGAGCTTCACAGGTTGCCATTGGAGTCCTCTTCCACTCCTCCATGAAGACATCACAGAGCTAGTGGAAGTTAGAGACCTTGCGCTCCTCCACCTTCCGTTTGAGGATGCCCCACAGATGCTCAGTAGAGTTTAGGTCTGGAGACATGCTTGGCCAGTCCATCACCTTTACCCTCAGCTTCTTTAGCAAGGCAGTGGTCGTCTTGTTGGTGTACTTGGGGTCGTTATCATGTTGAAATACTGCCCTGCGGCCCAGTTTCTGAAGGGAGGGGATCATGCTCTACTTCAGTATGTCACAGTACATGTTGGCATTCATGGTTCCCTCAATGAACTGTAGCTCCCCATTGCCGGCAGCACTCATGCAGCCCCAGACCATGACACTTCCACCACCATGCTTGACTGTAGGCAAGACACACTTGTCTTTGTACTCCTCACCTGGTTGCCGCCACACACTCTTGACACCATCTGAACCAAATAAGTTTATCTTGGTCTCATCAGACCACAGGACATGGTTCCAGTAATCCATGTCCTTAGTCTGCTTGTCTTCAGCAAACTGTTTGCGGGCTTTCTTGTGCATCATCTTTAGAAGAGGCTTCCTTCTGGGAGGACAGCCATGCAGACCAATTTGATGCAGTGTGCGGCGTATAGTCTGAGCACTGACAGGCTGACATGTTGAACTTCCAGTGACCAGTATGAGAGAGTGTGAGAGCGATAACACCAAACTTAACACACCTGCTCCCCATTCACACCTGAGACCTTGTAACACTAACAAGTCACATGACACCGGGGAGGGAAAATGGCTAATTGGGCCCAATTTGGACATTTTCACTTAGGGGTGTACTCACTTTTGTTGCCAGCGGTTTAGACATTAATGGCTGTGTGTTGAGTTATTTTGAGGGGACAGCAAATTTACACTGTTATACAAGCTGTACACTCACTACTTTACATTGTAGCAAAGTGTTATTTCGTTAGTGTCGTCCCATGAAAAGATATAATACAATATTTACAAAAATGTGAGGGGTGTACTCACTTTTGTGAGATACTGTATATATAGCTTATAGGTCACATATGCATCTATGAAACTTAATGTTTAATAAAACGCTTGAGTAATGACCTAGATATGACCCAGATATTGAGCTAACATTTGAAGTAACTTGGTTTCATCATCTCCAACAGTGAGATCCATGCTAAACTCCAAGAATTAACTGACATGGACGATGTTCATTGTGCAAGCTTAAGTGCTCAATTTTCAAATACTGCTTAAATCCATTGATTTTGTCAGGTTGCTTACATTATCCTTTTAACATGGACTGTAACTGACACTAGCCTGAGTAAGTCACAGTCACAGTCCTACACTAACCCACATGCACAAATAGCGAATATAGCTGCTTATTTCTTGATAACGAGTTGGTTTAAATAGCAAGCTATGCAGCTAGTCTTTATATGACACTTGTCTGAAAAGGTGCTTATGCCAGAAGTTGCATGGCTTTATTAGCCACCTGTTAGCCTGTATTACATGTATTTTTGAATATTTTTATACAACTAGCTGCATAATATTTTTACACGAGTAGCTGGCCATTACCATAGTTAGCAAAGATAGTCGGAGTTCCTTTCTGTGCTAAGGATCAGTGACTCAGATGTATGAACAGGCGTATGAACAATGCTCCACCAGCAACAAGATGAAAAAATGGAAAGGTCATTCAGATCTGAATGTTAAAACCGTTTGAACAATTTGAACTCTATGCTGTGATAAATGTATTCGAGGAGGAGAGTGTGTAATACGTATTTGGTGTTTCCACGGTTTTCCGTGCCCCCTCATTGATTCACACATCAGTCAACCACACTAAAGGTAGACAAGAAGTTTCGCTCTCGGAAACCAATGTCTGATCTCGACCCATGAAGTAACTTTCTGACGTTCAGAAGGCATGTTCAATTGGAAGATTAAATCAGGCTCTATGAGGAAAAATGGATTTGGGATTAGCATTTGAGATTGAACAAATCTTTCTTACTCAGTGCACATGCATGTAAGATTACCATGAAACATGAAACACTGGAGACAGTTTATGAAAGACAATTATGCCACACTTGGGGAAAGATACAGCTGGTTCTTTTCTCCTGAGGGGGGCTGTTGAGTGTCAAAAGTAATCAAACTGTTAAACCATGACTCTGGCCACAAAGAATGCAAACTCTGAAACGAATGTGTCTAATAATAGAAGCAGGCCACAAGCATATTGTTGTCATGTCTTTGGATAACTTACAGAAGAACAGCCTTGTTTTCTCTGGCCCAAGGACACTGCGAAGGCTGTTTGCCTGAGACGACTTGGGCTCTTATTTAATCTATGAACAAAAAAGTTTGGTTTTAAACAAGGAGACATATATTTATCAGATTTACAGCTTCATGCAGAGACAAATGACTAGAATAATCATTCTGAGAACTGTGACTAGGAGAGATTATGAAGAAAATGGAACTGCGGCTCTCGAAATGACTCTTTCAAACGACTTGCTCAAGGTAGGAAGTGAACGTCTGCGTTTATTTCTGGTTTCCTGTCCACTGACTCAGTTTGGTCCAACCGTAAAAAAATTTGTAAATATTAATCTAGTGCATACACTCTGCATTTACTCTACAGTTTCATACACTGCCAACAGTATTTTTATGCACACAGACCTCGGCTTGCATACATTGATGGTGCCAGTTACCTAAACGAGAGGTCTGTTGCAAAAGAAGAACAAGAATATGAAGAACCTGTGCAACCACTGATGTTCTCTCTGGTCACAGGACTCAATGTGAGAGACAGAAAAGAACACTTCTGCATTTGCTGCAGTGAAAGGGAAGTGGGAGGCATGGTTTCCTGTCTCTGCTGAAGCTCATTTTGAACTGTTAGTAAATGTTTTTATAGGAATCTGAAATCAGTTTTGTATTTTCTGATGGAGGTTAATGTGAGGTTGAGTAAGAGCAGCTGATTCTAGATCAGTGTACAGGGAAATCGTTCAACAGCACCTACTGTATGTGTAGGTGCTGCACACAAGCTTGATGTAGTACAGCATTAAAATAGTGAACTGTGAGTGTGTTTCCATATACGATTTTTGCACATCTGATAAGAGGATTACTCTTTGGGCCCAGTGCATATATAGTCAATGGTTCTGAAAGTGGGCCCATTATTTATTTATTTAATGATTAAATAAATGTGATAGACTGTTATAGAGATAACTATCAATTACTATCTTAGTGTACTAGCTTATTTACCTATTGTAGGTGCAGTCCTAGTAGACTGGTCACTTGAGCTGAATAGATTTAAGATGATTCAAGACAAACTAATGTGTTTCCAAATCTAATTATCTAATTGAAATAATGGCAGCTTGAAACGACCTGCAATTTTAATAAAACTAGGAAAAGGGCCAGTTTCATGATCCAAAATGTTGCAATTCGGACTTTCTGGGTGGGAGGGATGGTATACTATCTCTCCCCTGTCAATGACTATGTTTACATACACGTCAAATTCCATGTAAGTAAATCTATGTTCGGATTGCAGCCATATTCTGAATATGATGTTTATATGCATACAGGCAATGTATACATGGTTGTTGTAAGTATGCTGAGCTACACATGCGCTTTTCCTTTCTAGCTGTTATTTCCCAGGAGATTCAAGATGCTGCCATTGCTACCCACAATTCCTTGCGGACTGAGTATGTGCATATATTTACATGCAACACATTTGCAGTCAAAACGGGCATATTCCAAAGGTGGGAATCAGAATTTGGGGAATCCGAATATTGTCTTAATCTGAATTGGGCAACTGGATTGTGACGTTTACCTGACTCATGACTAATTAGAATATTGCCAAATTCCAATTAATATAGGAATATTGATGTGCATGTAAACATAGTCATTCACAGGGACACTGGTCAATTGCAGGAGTCTGTGAGCTCATGTATGCGGAAGAGGGCAGATAGCACTTTCCTTACGCTGCCTGTGACTTAGCATGAGCGGCAATTCACAAAGATGCGTTTGGTTGGCTTGACGTGTCTCGGAGGAAGCCTTCACCCTCCCCCGTTGATAGCTGTTTTATGATAAAGGAGAGTTAGCTGGTGGATGGGAATTGACAGGTGAACAAATTGGCAAGAAAATGGAGAAAAATCAAAGAGACTACCATATGGATACTACCGTACCAGTCCCTGTGAGTTGTTACTATAGAAAAAACATTCAAAACAGTGTTACTATGAATGCAGTTCATAGTTATGATAACATGAAATTAAAAATGATCTTATATGACCATGCAAGTTCAAGTCCATTCAAAGTTGAATCAAAACTGATGACATCATATTTTCCCCTCTTTATGTTTATGACTTTTTTTTCTTTCTGTGTCCGTCTGTCTTTCGTTTCTTTATGGCTTTGTCTTTGCTAGCCAGGTCAGAGTGATAGTGAATCATTCACCACCCTTGAGGAAGAAAAACTGCCCTGCCTCCTTCCTGCTGTCTAAAGCCTGCTGATACGCTCTACCTTAATCTCTAAGCTACTTTTACTGTTTAACTAAGAACGTTTTTCTTTTTCTTTTTTGTTTTTTCTTTAAAGTTAGATGCACTTGTCTTGTCTTGCAATTCTTATCAATCCGAAACAGCTTTTGTGGGCTGTGATCTGTTGCTGTCTTTCATTACTGGATGAAAGTGTGTTCTTGCTCTGAGTGGGATCACATTCAGCAAACCTGGTTAAAGCGTGTGTATGCGAACTCAGGGTCAAATGCATGTTAACGCAGTTAACCGCAACTATGATGATGTATGAACCATAACAACAGCACAATTTAGTTCAGTAGCTTTGATCTGCGCTGGTATTTATTCTGTTGTTCTTAGCACAGTCATCCTTCTGATCTTGAGAGTTTTTGTGTTGGCTTTGTAGGAGTGGATCGCAAATTTTGAAAAAAGCCGCAGCAAAGTCACGCATTTTTGGCTGCAACAATCACAAAAAAAACTCTGCGAAATAATGTATGGACTGAATTTTGTACACACGTGCTCATCAACAAAGCAAAAACACAATTTTAGTGCAAAACCAGAGCAAATACATGGAAGAAAGAAAAAAAAGGGAAAGAAAAGAGAGAAGAACAATACAATAGGGAGGAACATTCTATACAGTGAAACATACTGAGTAACAAAAATTACAATGGAGAGATACGTTGGATGAATAAGGATGTTATTATAGAGTCCAGTGGATGTTACAATGCGCTTCCTTTCTGACATCTTTAAAACAAGAAAATCTCACTCTTATTATAGAAACATTTGCAATAGTCAGACCTACAGCCAAACCTACACTGTACTACGTATGTTGCTGACTGTCCTCTCAATACTGCAACAAAGGAGATGTCTGTATCAGACATGTTTACATTTACATTTATTTATGCATGTAGCAGATGCTTTTATCCAAGGCGACTTACAAATGAGGAAATACAAGCAAAGCGACATATCAAGCAGAGAACAATACAAGAAGTGCTACCATACAAGATTTTTTTTTAATTCAGTGCTAGAGGAACAAAGTGCACAGTGTAGAGGTGTAAGAGCCAGTGTAAGTGCAAATTATTATAATTTTTTTTAATAAGGTGACAAGGTGATAAGTTAGGGATTAGTTAAGTGTTCACGGAAGATGTGGGTCTTTAGCAGTTTTTTTTAAGATAGTGACAGATTCCGCTGTCCGGACTGAGGTTGGAAGTTCATTCCATCACTGAGGGACAGTCAGTTTGGAGGTTCTGGAAAGGGACCTCATGCCTCGCTGAGTAGGCACTACCAGGCGTCAGTCGTTAACTGATCACAGTTAAACATATAAAATGGGCGTGGCCATGCTATTTGGTGCCAGACCAAAAATCACATTTCTGAGACTCAATTATGAAATTTTGACATCAATAAAATTAGAATGAAAATGTTACAATGTTGACAGCCCTACACACACAAACACACACACACACACACTTATTCTAGCCTCAGGCTATCTTGTTAACACTCATTGCACGTTCCTAGTTGAGAATGTGATCCCGTGCCTCCAGGAACAAAGGGCCTTCACTACTTGCTGTGAGTGTTTTGTCAGAGAACAGCTGAAGAAAGAAAATTTCAGAATCCCTCCCTCTCCTTAAGACTTGCTGTTTCATGCCTTCCTCCTGTTCTCTCTTCTCATCTCATTCATTCCATTTCACTCCTTTGGTGCTCTCTCTCTCTCTCTCTCTCTCTCTCTCTCTCTCTCTCTCTCTCTCTCTCTCTCTCTCTCTCTTTCTCTCCCAGGCTCTGTATATGCAGCAGTGTGTGTTCTTGCTTGCCCATCAGGCATAAGGAGGGGCCAAAGACACAGAAAGAGAGAGAAACAGAGAGAGAATAGAACGAGGAGATGAAGAAAAGGAATGTGCAGACTGTTGTGAAATCTGATGGAGGTGGGGGAGGACACTGCATCTTGCACAATCAAAAAGTGTTGGCGTGGGACTTGTGCTACGTCCTCGTTCCTTCAGTCAACGGATGTTATGACAAAAATTATGAGCCCCAAATGTTGGATGCTGGCTTTGCTTTGCTAGTCAATATATATATATATATATATATATATATATATATATATATATATATATATATATATATATATATATATATATATATTTGTTACAAAAAATGAACATGCTTCAAATGATTACAATTAAAAGCCAATTCCTGGTGCTTATCCATCCGTATTATTTCACACTATCATAAGCTCACTATATATCAATTCATCACTTCTTATCTGAGCTTGTGCACCTGTTCATGCTGTCTTGTAATTAATGGAAACCAAAGCCAATTCCAGACAGTTCCTCCTTTGTCCCTCTCTTTGCCCATGGCATACTCATGACTGTCTGCTGCGTGAGATTCCATGCAGGAGGGGCTGTTACGGTATGAAGTGCACTTACTCAGGCATTTACACAGCGGATATATGATGTCTCTTTTATATGATGATCTTTTATCTCTTTTATATGATGTCATATATGAATACAATGCACACAAGCCATTCTGTGGGAATAAGTTATGCTTTGAATATGATCTCATTCAGTACAACATGAGGTCATATCATTCTGGTTTATTAATGTAAGTTAAACATGTCCTAACGATGGATTTATAATCATGATGTCATAACAATGGCATTGCTATTATCTTAAGGGATTGACTATCTGTATTGGTTTGGACAGGACCATTAAATGTGTTGTAATAATAATAATAATAATAATAATAATAATAATAGTAATAATAATAATCATAATAATAATAATAATAATAATGATGATGATGATGATCATAACAACAACAACAATAATAATAATAATAGTTATGTGTTTCTGACTTTTTATGCCATTTTATGTTTTACAATATGCAACATAACACACAGAAAGAGCTTTTAAGCATGAGAAATGCTCATTCACATAGTAAGGAACTAGCTAGGGTTTAGCAAATGCAAGCATGCTAGCTAACATTAGGTTGATTAGCATTTAATTAACTGTTATGTAATGTAACAATTATGCCATGTAATATAGCCAGGCATTGCTTGCAATTTGTCTAAATTAGGCTAACTTTATATTGTGTAAACCAGTAGCCTAATTCACTAACAAGTGTTAGCCTTCACGTTCCCTCATATTTGATGGCTATCATACAGTATGAGCAGCTTTTTTTCTTTAGTAGCCACCCAGGTTTGCTAACAAGCTAGTTAATGTTAGGCTAAGTGTTAAATCATGTAATTAAAACCAAGCACTTCGAGCCTATTACTTTGTGTAAACAAGGAGCCAAGATTGCTAACATGCTAACATTGGGAATTTAAGTATTATGTAATGTCATTTAGTCAGGTCACTAGCAACTTAGCTACATTAGGCTAACTGTGATATTGTGATACTGCTAGCTAACATTAGGTGAACTATTGTGTAATTTAACTATTGTGTCATGTAATTTAGCCAGGTGGTACTAGCAACTTAGCTACATTAGGCTAACTGGTAATTTGTGTAAAACCGTTACTTAGTTGGTTTTCAAATTCCCAGTTCAGTGGATTTCATGTGATACTTGAAACGTAACAAAGTGGTAATTAGCATATACATGTCTGTGGCATGATTGGGGTTTTAACATGAATTGCAAACCTAAAAACACCTAAAGGAAAGAGAGCAAACCAAACACTGTTATAATTAAAGGTAATAGTATTCTTATATTTCTAACTGAAATTTTTGGTTTTGGACTGTGCTTTTTTTTTTTTTTTTAAACTACTGTTACTTGAGAAAGCCTGATGAATATCAAACGAAATAATGTTTCAGATAAAGCCAAAACAAAACGCTGCTTCCCCACTTTGCTGCACAATAAAAATTAATGGAAGGTTAAACACTATGGTGCTAATATTGCCAGGCTCTGCTCCTTCAGTGTGTTCCCAGAAAAGAAGAAAGATTCATGTGGACAAAAAGACCTGTGAGTCATTTGATTATAAACACAGCCGCTCTCTCTCTCTCTCTCTCTCTCTCTCTCTCTCTCTCTCTCTCCCTCTCTCTCTCTCTCTCACACACACACACCCACACACACACACACACAAACACACAATACTGTGTGGGTCAAGAGACGTCCCTCCCACCCTGCAGTTCACAATCAACACAGTCAAGGCCAAAGATACATACACACAAAACTCCAGAGAGAAAGTAGGAAAGGGAATTCCAAAGTGCATGGCGTCTTCACCCAAAACATCACAGACAGACAATCAGCACTGATACTGCAGCTCAACAGTGCACATGAAACCTTCCAAAAAGGCAATGAAAGCTAATCATATTACAGTTCAGAACAATAACACAACACATAATATTATCAAATGTTTTGAAGTCATAACACAATTAACAAGGTCTTATCGATCCAAAGCCCAAACAAGACTCTGCCTAGTCAAAACAATTTCAGACTCGAATTTTGGATGATGTTTACTTTCATATAAACTTTACTGAGAATAGCAAAGAATGCACAAGGAAAAATAAGACTATAGATCTAATGGCCAAGCAAACTAGAGTTGTCACATTCCTTTAAAAGTATTTGAATATTATGCTGGACTTAACATTGTCGTAATTATGGAGTGTTTGTGTTCAAGTGCACAGCTAACATTATCTACACAGATAGCTGGCCTGAGATAGATACAGAACTAAACCTGTGTCCATGACCTGAGAAATATAAAAGTATTCCAATGCACTATATGTTAATATCATTTATCCATTCATCCTCAATAACCAATTTATCCTGGTCAGGGTTGTGGTGGATCCAGATACTATTCCGGGCATGAGCTGGGAATACACCATGGATGGGACGCAAGTCTATTGCAGGGCACCACACACACACATTCACATATAATTCATTCCTAAGGCTAATTTAGAGTAGCCAAAACACCTACCAGCATGTTTTGGGAGGTCGGAGATAACCAGAGAACCCAGAGGAAACCCATGTAGAAGAAGAAGCAGCAGTCTTTATTTTGTCACATATACAATACATCACAGCACAGTGAAATGATTTTGTTTGGAAGCTGGGGTCAGAGTACAGTGTCAGCCATGATACAGCGCCCTTGAAGCAGATAACTTTAAGGGCCTTGCTCAAGGGCCCAACAGTGGCAGCTTGGCCATGCTGGGGCTTGAACCCCCAACCTTTTGAGCAGTAACCCAGAGCCTTAACCACTGAGGGAAGAGGGTTGGGGATGACATGCCAAGCTGAGGTTAGTTGCAGGGCATGGGTGCTTGGTAAGGTGTGGTATTTGCCTATCTCAGTAAAAGAGACCATTTTGCACAGCTTTAATCAAGCACCAATGGGGAGTAACAGTAACCCAAGCTCAGGACTGAAGCAGAGACCCTCAAGCCATAAAGCTGCAATGATGAGGCAGCAGCGCTACCCACTGCACCACAATGCTGCCCATTATATATTAATACGTATATAAGCATTCAGATGCATTAAATATTACTGAATTTGTGTTGTTTCTCACTTTCTCTGAGCACACGGTCAGACTCACAAGGTCTGTCTCACATCACCTCACCTTATCTTACCCTTTCTTCACACTTTGTAGAACAAGTTTGGCCCTCTCTCTCTCTCTCTCTCTCTCTCTCTCTCTCTCTCTCTCTTTCACACACACTCTTTTCCTTGCATCAGTATTGCACTTGCAACATGCAACCTCTCCGCCTTCCACTACTGAAATACAACTGTACCTGCATAAAACTGTACTCAATTCAGTAGTTATAAAAAGTTCATGTTGTTCTTTCTCTATGCTCTGTGTTGCCTTGGCTAATCAGGAGGCCATGCAAACCTTCAGCTGAACCCATAATTATAAAAATAAGATAATAATAATAATAATAATAATAATAATAATAATAATAATAATAATAATAATAACAATCCAAATGCCATAAATGTAAATGTAATGTAATGTAATCATAATCATCATCATCAGTCTTTTATACATATCAGACTTGTGGAAACCACTAGTTAATAAGTTAATACTCTACTTGCTTTCAGTGCTTTCAACACACCGTCTTGTCATCACTTGAGATTATTTATTTGTGCATGAGAGTAGCCAACCCCTGTGCAGAGTTGTGTTTCACTGGCATTTCAGCGTCCTAGTTTGCCAAACTAAAGTGAAGTGAATGGAGGAAACAGATAAGGGTACTGAAAACTGCTGTGCACTCGAGCTAGACGAGCAAACAAGTCAGTTCTTCATCGCCTGCTTGCTTTAAACAGCATCAATATGTGACGAAAGAAGCATGCAAGGAAACCACAAGGGAGCAGGAACAATCAAGCATTATGCTAACATGCCTTTACATTGCGTTCGTCAAAGCTTATCCTGCGTGTTTTTTTGTTGATCTGGGATCAGTTTTGATGCGTCTCGTACAATAGCTTGGTTACAAAATTGAACAGTGGAAGATTTTATGACAGTAGGCTTTACAGCTTCCTAGGTAATGGGCATGGAACTATAAGTCGGCTAGAAAAGTTGCATGTCAAGATGTCAAGCAAGACAAGGGGTGGCGCTGCTGAATTATCTAAAGGGCAAGGTTACATTTTCAGAATAACTATTTTCAGATTTGGTGCAAAATGAATGGCAATGATGACTTTACATTGCTGGCTTCACATTGGCTACATTACTTTGACCTCACAGATGTATAATTAGATTTGAGTTAGAGTGGCAAGGCTGGTTTCAAGGCTGACAGCTAATCTCCAGCACTGTCCTCCCGAAAACCCTCCCCCCCACCACCACCACCACAACCACCACCATAAAATGCATATAAAGAAAGGTTGCTAGAAAAGTGATAGTAGACTTTGCACTGTTATCACCTATAAAGCAGCCAGATGATAAACCAATGGGCTAATTAGCAGGTACTGAGATATGATCCGTATCTATATATTCCAGCTAACTATTTTTACACAATCAGTCGAATGTTACAGTTGTAACCCAATCCCACTGCTCACTGTCATTTCTCAGCATTACAGTGAATTATTCACTCACAGTGAATTAAGGGAAAACACATGGTCCCCCGAGCACCAAGTCTATTCTGTATTGACCTCTAATCCAACAACTATCAAGAAACTGTAACTCTACATGTTCTCTTAAAATGCCTGACGTCCTAATAAAAAAAAAATCAAATAAAATAAATAAAAAAATTTTAAAAACCCACTAACTAGACATGAATTCTAGCATATGGGACAGAGTCCACAAGCACAGTGAAGCAGGAAATGACACTGCTTCTCGCTTCCTCATGGCGTGGAAGTGAAAACCATGAGCTTTGATTGCCCTCTTGTGGAGTGAAGGGAGCGTAAATTCAGTAAAATTCCACTTGCTTGCAGAAGTCACACCCGGCTGAGCTCAGATTAGACTGCAGACACATTAGTCAGAGCCGCCAGTAGGCCTTGAGCTTTTGCTGGTGATTGTGCGTCTTGCTGAAAGGCTCCAGAGCTGATAAGAAATCGGACGCTCGATTTATAAAGCTCTGATTTATGAACAAACTCATAAGGCTCCACCCATATACACTAAGTACAACAGTAAGAGGTGGGAGCTTAAGATAACTCTGTGTGTGTGTGTGTGTGTGTGTGTGTGTGTGTGTGTGTGTAATTCGGTGCCTGTCACTGTGTGTGTAATTGGGTTTGTGTGTTTTAAACTGTGTGTGTGTGTGTGTGTGTGTGTGTGTGTGCGTGCATGTTTGCCTGTGCCCATACCCTTGTGTACATTTTTGTGTGTCTGTGTTTGTTTACGAGCCTGTTTCTGTGTGTGTGTGTGTGTGTGTGTGTGTGTGTGTGTTTATAAGACTGTGTCAGTGTTTATAAGTCTTTTTGTGTGTCTAGAAGCTTGTGTCTGTTTGTTTAGAAGCTTGTGTCTGTTTGTTTAGAAGCTTGTGTCTGTTTGTTTAGAAGCTTGTGTCTCTGTTAATGTGCATTTGTGAGTCTGTGTTTGTGTTTATGTGTATTTAGAAGTCTGTGTCTGTGCTTGTGTGTTTTATTTGCTTGTGTTTGTGTGGTTTATACGTGTGTGTGTGTGTGTGTGTGTGTGTGTGTGTATGTCTGCTTGAATGTGTTTTTAATAAACATATTTTAATAAACGTATCATTTAATAAACTCCCCAGTCTGTATCTTTTCATGTGTTTATAAGCTTGTGTCTGTGTGCGCTTGTAATCCTGTTAGTATGCATTTGTAAGCCTGTGTGTGGATGCATAGTTGTCTGTTTGTAAGCCTGCCTGTGTGTATGTCTGTGTCTGTGCATGTGTGCATGTGCATTCTTAAGCCTTTGTTCATCATTGTGCATGTGTGTGCGTGTATGAGAACTCAGGTTTCTTCCATTAAGGAGAAAACCACACATTGTCTGTTTCCGAATGTCTCTGTTTGGAAAGAAGGTGTGTATGAAGATTGTTTTCTCCTTTTGTCAATGTTCTTGTGCATGTGTTACCGGATATTACCAACTCCCTGCCTGAACACTGTGTAGGGGTTCACTTCATATTAGCAGGAAATCCCACTAGACCTCCACACCAGGGCCCTCAGCCCGGACTGGTGATGAATGTTCAGCTCACTCACTATTCAGCGTGGAGAATGAACCTCAAAACTGCTCTCTGTTGTACATCCTATGTATAAATGACCTTCTATGCCCTGTACACTGATTTCTGTTGAAATGGTTAGTGTTAAAGTTAGTGCTGTATCACTTGAAACATACACTGAAACGCTATGAACTTATTATTGTCTGCAGTAGCTATCATAGTATGCAGTATCGATTAGATTTTATATCCCATTAGTCTAAATATTATAGATGAGTATAATGTATAATGGTTCTAGGCTTTAAAATGGATTAAATTGCCAATGATCTATTTAAGATCTGGTGTATTTCCCAAAACATTCCAGTTTGTAGGATTATATTTAATTATAAGTGTCTTACTGTAATCATGTCTTACTTGTAAGTAGATCTCAATGTCAACATATGTCTCATTTCATTCTAATTTCTCCCCAGTATTACAGTTATTACGTCAAACCCGTATACTAGCGTACTAAGTAGTACACGTAGCACGTCCTTAAACAGTAGGCGTCTCAGGTTACATGAACTACGAAGAAAAAAAGACAACAGTGTTTCTGTTTTGTGAAAATAAGCTGCGTAAAATCTTACACTCTTCATGTAGGTACCAAAGAAGGTACCTAGGGTTGTGTACTAATTTGATATACTATTTAGCACAGTAGTATGCATATTGCTAACGTATCCTTTACGCCCTCTAGCGGTGACAGTGGGAATTGTTCGCAGGGAACCACAACAAACATGGCGGATTGGATTTGATATAAATCGGTAAGGATTTTGTAGTAGTGGTAGTAGTCGTGTAGTAGTGTGGTATGTCGCAAAGTTATAATAAAACAGCTTGTTCTGATTTTTATATGGTCGGTAACGTTATTTGGGCATAGATAATATGTGGTTGAAACACTAGCAACTTTAGCCCAAACAGCTCGCACAATAGGCCCAAGCTCTGTGGTTGAGTTACAAATGGTTTCAGACTTCCTACTCACAGTAAGTGCCCTTTATAGGGAATGGCAGTAAGGCTTGTACCGCCCTATGTAGTGCACTACATGTTCAATAGCGATCCTTTTGGGTTCAGCCCATTTGCTGCCTGATGAAAGAAAATGTAACGTTGTAACATAGATTTTTTGTTGTTGTTCTAGTAATGACAATTTACAAAATATGGTGATTTTCTTTTTATTTAGATGTGACAATGGAGATAAAGGAAATCACACGTATGGTGATACAAATAGAGAAACTACACAAGGAGGGAAATTATGAAGATATTTCATGTCTACTGACAGACATTTACAACACCAATGTGACATTAGAGCAGCTACAGACCACTGACATTGCCAAGAGCATTTATCAGCTTTTAAAGTCATGTCCTGTAGCCAGTGTTCGGAAAAGAGGAAAGGATGTGCTCTCAAAATGGAAGCGTTTGTATGGCTCAGTACATGAACACAAAAATATCAAAGACACGAGTCAGACAAAAGAATGTGAAGCAACTGAACCAGATGAAGCAGAATCAGCCAAACAGGACCTAGATCAAAAAGTGAATGACAACGAAACAATTATAGGCTTCAAAGTTGAGGAGAGTAATATGGACCAAGAGTCAAGTGACTCATCTTCCGTGAGAGATGTTTCATCAAAAGCCAAGACTGTTCCTCTAGAAGAAGATTCGAGAACCACCTTAATGGTTCCACCTCTGATTAGCAGCTCCACAGACTCCACAGTCTTAAGAAACAAGTGTGTAGAACTCCTTATCCAGGCTCTAAACCCAGATCAAACAGATCCTGAACTGACAAACCAGCTAGCTCACACCATTGAAACACACATAGACGCTCTCCACGGCCGCAATCCACGCAGATACAAATCCTGCATAAGAAGCAAGGTCGCCAACTTGAAGAACTCAAAGAACGTTCACCTGCGCCAGGGTCTTCTGACTGGCACGTTGGCTCCGGAGGCATTTGCCCGGATGTCTGCCCAGGAGATGGCTGGTGATGAATTGCGCCAGCTCAGGCAAGGCTACACAACAGCGGGCATCAGCGAGCACCAGCTGCCCCAGGGACCGGAGGGGACGGCCACGACAAAGGTGCGATGCCAGCGCTGTGAGGGGACAGACTGCAGGGTGACGCAGATCTCTCGTGGCACACTTTTCCTGCCCTCCTGGGTAAAGAGGGATAGTGTCGATGAAGAAGCCATGACCTTCATGACTTGCGCCAACTGTGGGTCGCAGTGGTACCATAACCGCTGGGTGTGCCTTTGATTTGACTCTGAAGACAATGTAAAATAAATATAGGGTCTTTTGGACAAGGGTGGCATGGTGGTGTAATGGGTAGCGTAGCCACCTCACAGCACCAGGGACCCTGGTTTGATTACTTAAATTAGAGTTTTGCGTGTTTTCACTGGGTTCTCCAGTTTCCTGTCAGCTCTGGTAAATGGCTATTCTAAATTGCCATTAAGTGTGAATATTTGTGCACACTGTTCCCTGTGATGGACTGGCATGTTCCAAGTATAGGCTCCCGATCTACCGCCACCCTGACTATGGGTGTGCCTTTGATTTGACTCTGAAGACATTGTGAAATAAATTTAGGTTCTTTAAGACTACAGTGGTTATAGAAAAGAATCATCCCCCCCTTTAAAATAATCACATTTTGTTGCTTTTCAGCTTGAAATGAAGACGAGCACAGTTTTTGTTTGATCCAGCTGTATTTACTCAGTGCAACTTATAACATCCAAGTGAAAGATATAACACCAACATGTCAGAAATTTAAAAAAAAAAATTAAAAACAGAATCACTAAGATGGAAAAAGGATCACCCCCACCCCCCCATTTTGTTGAACCACCTTATGTTTTAATTACAGCCTTTAGTCTGTTGGGATATGTCTCTACTATCTTTGCACATCTAGACTTTACAATATTTGCCCACTCTTCTTTGCAGAATTGCTCAAGTTCAGTTAAATGTGATAGTGACCATTTGTGGACTGCAGTCTTCAAGTCTTTCCACAGATTTTCAATGGGGTTTAATTCTGGGCTCTGACTAGACCATGCAAGGACATTCACCTTTTTCTCCTTCAACCACTGTGTGGTCAGTTTTGCTGTGTGCTTTGGGTCATTGCCATGTTGGAAGGTAAACCTTCTTCCCATTGACAACTTTATGGCAGAGGGCAGCAGATTTTCCTCAAGAATTTGACGGTATTTTGCCCCATCCATTTTTCCTTCTATCCTGACAAGTGCTCCAGTCCCTGCTGCAGAGAAACACCCCCATAACAGGATATTACCACCTCAGTGCTTTACTGTAGGAATGGTGTTATTTGGATGGTGTGCTGTACTGGATTTCTGCCAGAGATATTGTTTGGTGTTGAGGCCAAATAATTCAATTTTAGTCTCATCTGACCTGAATCTTCAAGGTGTGTTTTGGCAAAGCTCAGTCGTGACTGCATGTGGCCTTTCTTGAGGAGTGGCTTTTTTCTTGCAACCCTCCCATACAAGCCACATTTGTGGAGAATTTGTGATATTGTTGTCACATGCATACAATGACCACTCTTTGTCATAAATTCCTGCAACTGCTTCAGAGTTGCTGTAGGCCTCTTGGTAGCCTCTCTGACCAGTTTCCTCCTGGCTCATCCAGTTTGGAGCGACGTCCTGATCCAGGGAGGGTCTGTGTTGTACCAAATACCTTCCACTTCTTAATAATAGACTTCACTGTGCTTCTAGGCATTGACAAAGCCTTTGAAATGTTTTTGTATCCATCTCCTGACTTGTGCCTGTCCACAACTTTATCCTGGAGATCTTTTGACAGTGCCTTGCCACCCATAGTTGATTGTTTGCTTCAGTTGCACTACCAAGGACTGAAATGCTCCAGGAAAGCTCTTTTCATGCTGAGCTAATCAAAATGACCACAGCTGATCACAGTTGAAAGACAAATGGCTTTGTGTGCCATTGAGAAGGTGATTAGCTACACCTGATTGAGTTTACAATTCATTTTTAGGAGGGGGGTTGATCGTTTTTCTAACTCAGTGATTCTGGTTTTTAATTTTTTTAAAAATATTTTTTTCTGACATGTTGGTGTTATATCTTTCACTTGGATGTTATAAGTTGCACTGAGTAAATACAGCTGGATAAAACAAAAACTGTGTCCATCTTTATTTCAGGCTGAAAAGCAACAAAATGGGATTATTTTAAAGGGGGGTGATTCTTTTCTATACCCACTGTATGGAAGTTAGACATGGTGATGCAGTGGGTAGTGTAGCCACCTCACAGCATCAGGAACCCTGGTTTGATTACTGTCTGTGTAGAGTTTTTCATGTTTTTACTAGGTTATCCAGTTTCCTGTCAGCACTGGTAAGTGGATTGGCTATTCTAAATTGCCACTAGGTGTGAATCTATGTGTGCATGGTTCCCTGTGATGGACTGGCATTCAATCCAGGATGTATTCCTTCCTCAAGCCTATTGTTCCAAGGATCTAGGATTGTGATATAATATAATATTTATATGAACATGTTAAATACTATATTCTTTTATGAACACTTCTGTTAACCACTAACATTTAGGATAAATCCAAGATTGAAAATATATGAAAATACAATTAAATGGTCAACTCCTTTCAAATGGCTGACCCTGACCAGAATAAAGCTGTTACTGAAGATGAATGAATGAATGAAAATCAGTATTGTAAGTCATAGCAGAAAGCCGAACAAATCCTAGACTTTTTTGTTTGATTTATTTTCTATGCCTTTAACATGTCAAGTGCAATAAAATATTTAGTTTAAACGGGAAGGTCACTCTTTTAATTGCAGTGTTAATTATGTATAACATCCATCTGTGCATACTAAAATGAGAATATGCTTCCTCCTGCACTGCCATAGTCACTACTCATGAAACACAGATTTCCTATTGTACATGTGGTGAACAGCTGCTTAGAATGTCATTGTGGGTTTTTAACGCTGATTATAATCAGTTATTCTGGCAGTGTAAGATCCACTTATGAGGAAAATGACTTGACAGTTGCTTACAATTACATATTGTTAATAAGCAAAAATGTAGAAAATGAAGAATAGGAAGGTTAAATGAAATGGGAGAATCCACACTCTGGGTTTAACAATATGTTCAACAAAGTTCAATATGCACAGATTGAACACAATTATGCATATTTCACAAAAACCGATACATTTACTGTTATCTGAAAGTGCATCCCTGTGAACATTAATAGATGCTATGCCTGTGTTATGTAGTGCTGTATTCTGCGACAAATCTTTCTCATTTAATAGGAGACACTCGGATCAGCTCCAGAGCGGGCCAGCCCAAGAGACAATGCGCTCATAGAGGAATGATCAGGCCTAAACTCCATTGCCTTCCTGCAGACATGTGACATGAAGCGTGCCACATGTGCAGCGAGCATGTGACTCAGTAATCTGCAGTCTGGGGGCAGTTTCCCATGATGCTTTGCTGCAGAGAACTTCACACATCAATGCACAGCCATTGTACACTGTAGGCTTGTACCTTTCTAGTTATCTGATATGATGAGTCTCGTTTGTGAGCACTGTGACTCAGGTTATTACTTGTTGCATTGTTTGTGGCGAGCTAAAGCATGTTATTAAGAGGGTAATACTTGTGATTGTAGTGAATATAAAATGATGGCATGCTTATAGTTATAGAGTGACACTATTTGCACTTTATATAGGCCTGTGTCAAGCTTTAATATTTTGTCCAACTGTTTGAGTGGGATAAAAATACATTACATAATGGATAATAGACTGTAACCTCTAACTTTGAGGAGGATTTTTTTTTTTGTGGTGTCTCAGGACGCAGAGTCGATTCATTACATATATACAAATAAGAATGAATATGATTCATTCTGGAGAACAAAATTAAAATAGAGGACAGGAAATGTTAAGCTCTAAATGTTCTAAATAAGTTCAAAACACATTATTATGACTAACAGTATGCATGAATAGGGATTTTGACACTATTACACATTCATGATAAACTGCCATTTTAGGTCAGGTAAATTGGACAGTTAAAGCTAGATAAATTATATTAGCCTCCCCTGCTGGAAAAAAAAACACAATAGAAATCATAACAGAAATTCTAATGGCTTCCACTACAAATACCATTACAAACCATCAGCTAACCATTAAAACATTACCATTATTGGTCCTTAAAGGTATCAACTAGACATAACATGCCACCAATAGAAGGCAACAAATTACCAGTAGAGAGCCATAGGGACTACTACAGTTTCCATTAAAACCAATACAATTCCCACTGAATTCACATTTTGCATTGTTTTCCGAAGTAAAATACTGACAGATTTTGAGTCGTCTTATAATTCCCAATGCCAGACTTTGAAGAATCATCTCTTTGGGATTGACTCTTAGCCATTACTAAAGTTACTTTGTCCCCTACATGTGATTGCTTGTATTTAAAAACAATACTAGGCCTTCTTAAGGATAAGATTTAGTGTTACAGACGATTCCCAACTCACTATTAAGTCAAACAGTGTGGAAATGATTAGGCAAGGCTTTTTCTTTGATTAGTGATGTCGCCATTGCACGTCAATAACATGATTAATGATAAGGTGCTGTGTGTTTGCTGACCATTTAAAAATATATATATTGATAAAGACTCGTTGCCTCACACACTCGGCACCTGACTGGCTATTTTAAACTGTGTAACCGATTTGTTCAATATTTTTTAACAGATTAAGTAGGTTAGAAGTCCCTCAGTAAAGAAGACGTGTGCCTTCAGAGGCGCCCTAATCTGGGTGTAAAGTGTCTGTTTGGTCATATGAACATGAGGGAAGAAGCTCGGGGCGCCATGACGCGGAAAAATCCCTACAAGACCGGAGGAATGGCGCCGCATACACAGCTCTTCGATAATCGTCGCTAAACTATAAAGGTAACGAAATCCTTTCTTGAAAATAGCTGTCTTGTTTGTTTATTATTATTGTGAAGATTTGCGGAGCTTCGGGAGCATGACAAGTTTTTTTTTCTTTTTTTTTTTTTAAATAAAAGTTGTTCAGACAGTATTCTGTATAGCTAGCATGGATGCTAACCAATCCAGGAAGCTTGGTAAATTCCTATTCGGCTTTCAAGCTAACTTCTAGTCAGCTGGTGTATAATTATGTTCCTCATTTACTCCTTAAATATTAGAATTAAAGGTGTGATATGGCTGTTTTGTTTTTAGCTTAGCGTGAATTTTAGTACCTCTTCAGTAACCGTATATTTAGCTTATTTTAACGTACTAGCTTTCCTAGATAACGTCTCTTCAGTGTTGTCTTTCATGAAAGTGAATAAAACAAACCCTTTTTTGTTTGTTTGTCCAGTTTGTATTTGGTAAGTCACAGATATCTTCGAGAAATAAACCATTTTTCAATATGGTGTTTCTTCCTCCTTAGTTATCAGTTATGACTTTTACTCCTGCCTGCAATGGTAAATCTTTAAGATGACTGAAATTTGTCACTGACATAGCCTTTTAAAATAAATGCTTTCTCAAGCAAGAGAATAATTATTGGCTCCTAATTCTGTGTGAGGTTTTCCCTCATATGATCCCAGGCTAACTTTCCACATGATTGAACCTCTGTCATACAAATTCATCCATTATCTAAAGTCTCACTCATTGTCTCATTCAAGTCCCTCAGTAGATTATGTAGTTTATGTAGTATTTTATGTTTAAGTGTGACGTTGAGACCAACCACTGATTTGCATTGGTCACCTTATACCATATAGGTCAGTTTGTAGGTGTACAAATACCGACTGTGGTTCATGTGTCTCTATGCACAGTTTTTTTTTCTTTTCTTTTCTTTTCTTTTCATACCCTCCTCTACTCCATCCATCATTGAAATGTGCAAGTCACTGACCGGTTATTGTTTGAGTAGTGGACAACGATTCTCTGCTCAACAATGAGACTGACATGGTAGTGTATGTGGAACTGGTACGAGTGTATCAAGCACATTGGAGTTGTGAGATTTTTAAGCACTGTGTACACTTATGCATGATTTTTTTTTTTTGGCTTATCAGAATTGCTTTGGATAGCACTGACCATTCAGCTGTCGGTTCAAATTAAACAGACAGTGGAGCTTCGACTGTGTTTCGTTTTTCACTTTGGCCTCAACTGAGGAAAAACATATAGAGTCTAATAGGAAATTAAGAAAATACATCATAATTCTCACCCGGGCTCTAACCGGGACTAATGACTTGAAAACCCAGCGTTGTAATTCAACTATGAGAACCATGGTCACCAGAAAAACCCATCCCCTATTTAAAATCGCCAATGACGCACTTAATTGACCTCCCTGCCCCATCTCTCTGCATGATGAAATTTCAGCTCCCTGCTATTACTGTATGCCTTATAGTACAAATCCTAACAGGACCCTTCTTAGCTATACATTACACCTCGGACATCTCAACCGCCTTCTCATCCGTAACCCATATTTGCCGAGACGTAAACTACGGATGACTTATCCGCAACCTACACGCCAATGGAGCCTCCTTCTTCTTCATCGGAAAAAGGGGGGCCATATTATCAATACTCCCCACCCCAACTTAATGACATCAACTAAATTAAATAAAGGGAGGGCATAACTCCACATCAAGATAAGATTACTAAGATGGCAGAGCCCGGTAATTGCAAAAGGCCTAATCCCTTTCAACCAGAGGTTCAAATCCTCCTCATAATTATGATAACCCCCTTAATTACCCACATCATTAATCCTCTAACCTATACTGTGCCTTCCTAACCCTAATTGAATGAAAAGTCCTAGGATATATGTAACTACGTAAAGGCCCAAATGTAGTACGCCCATATGGACTCTTGCAACCAATCGCAGATGGCTTTAAACTATTTATTAAAGAACCGGTCCGCCCCTCAACCTCCTCTCCATTCCCATTTCTCGCCACCCCTATATTAGCCCGCACCCTGGCCCTGACACTGTGAGCACCCATACCCCTCCCCCACCCCGTAACCGACCTAAATCTTGGCATATTATTTATTCTAGTCCTCTCCAGCCTAGCAGTCTACTCCATTTTGGGATCAGGTTGAGCCTCCAATTCAAAACACGCCCTAATCGGAGCCCTTCGAGTCGTCGCCCAAACCATCTCCTACGAGGTTAGCCTGGGCCTAATTTTACTATCAATTATTGTATTTACAGGCTGCTGTGTTGTATTGGTAGATGATGATCACTAGATCAGCAGGAGCATTCATAATTTTAAATCAGTAGAACTTCTTGCTAACAAATGGTTCCCTAAATGTCTTTTCTTGCCTCAGGTTTCACATTAATTTCCTCACAATGGCAGCCAAGTCATCTCTACTAAAGGTGATCCTGCTTGGGGACGGTGGCGTGGGCAAATCGTCCCTCATGAACCGATACGTGTCGGACAAGTTTGACGCGCACCTCTTCCACACCATCGGTGTTGAATTCCTCAACAAAGAGCTGGAGGTGGACGGGCGCCGGGTGACCCTGCAGATTTGGGACACTGCTGGTCAGGAGCGCTTCCGCAGCCTGCGCACACCATTCTACCGCGGCTCCGACTGCTGCCTTCTCACATTCGGCGTGGACGACGCACAAAGCTTCCTCAACCTCGGGCACTGGAGGAAGGAGTTTGCCTACTACGCTGACGTGAAAGAGCCTGACAGCTTTCCTTTCATCATTCTCGGCAATAAAGTCGATGTGGTGGAGCGGCAGGTTAGCACCGAAGAGGCGCAGAGGTGGTGTTATGATAATGGCGGCCACTCATATTTCGAAACTAGTGCCAAGGACGCAACAAACGTCGCTGAGGCTTTTGAAGAGGCTGCAAGGCGTGTGTTGGCGCTGGAGGATCGTCAAGCACACGTCATGCCCTCAGACGTTGTGGATTTGCGCAGGAAGCCACGCTCTGGCAGTCGCTGCTGTTTGTAACAACTGGATGTTATGGCGAGGTCAGTCCACGGACCATTTAAAGCTGCCTAATGGACTTTTAAGGACTTACTGGGGCTGTGTCTGTTAGCCTTTCAAGGTTTTAAGTCATTCAGGACATAATGAGTGTCTAGTAGTAGAAAGTCAAAGCAGTGTGGAGTTTAGTTATAATCGTTAAAAATTTTGGACCACATGTTGGTTCTGGTCTGTGAAATGAGAATCAATGTGTTAAATTCTGTTGAAGGTTCTTGCATGAGTGTTGAAACATGTTCAGGATTATTACACAAATGGCTTTGACTAACTGCGATAACATTCAAAACGACCCAGATTGCCGAAAACCTTCACAGACTATTGGAGCTTCTGGGTGGCAGGTGGCGCTAGCGTGCAAGAATCTGTAGCTCCAAACCAATAAGTCCTGCAGTTTTTGCATTAGCGGCCTTTTTCAGGGCAGTGAAACGTTGAGCACTCACGGGGAATAGAGTTTAATGTACACCGTACCAGTCAAAGTTTTGAGTGCACTGAATTGAAACTAAGTTTTGAAACTATTAAATGTGCCCATAACCACTTACTATCTCAGTATGTGATTTGTTTTGATTTAATCTGTTACTTATACATGAGTTGCATTTGCAAAATGTAAATGACATTGCAAATGTCGTAAGTAAATGCATTGAGATGGATGTTTATGTTTAAGTACATTTTGATTAATAGTCTTGGGAAAACACACTGGCCAAGTGGATGGCCATTTTAGAATGATCTATGAATTTGATCCATGTTTTCAGTTTTGAGAAATATGATCTAAACCTGATCATGAGGGGGGAAAGGTTTCCAGGAAGTGTACTAAAAACATTTTGTCTGAACATATAATTTGAGCGCCATTTTTTTTTCTCCACAGTGCCTTTTCTCGTGATGGATAAATATTCAGTTGGGCAGCTTTAAAAGAAACTTGAAAGAACACTAGTGGAAAATGAAACACTCCTGTGCACTGATTTTAGCATCATCCACTTAGTGTGGCTGCATTAACAAATAAACAGTCTGACAACTCTAACACATGACAACACATAATAATAACTGCCCAACTGCGGTGAAGTGTCAGACCTACACTTAAGAACTTGTAATGAGTACGTGCAGGACTTTTTCTTCCATTCAGTAGGATCAGGATGTAGCTTTTACTTTGTATCACATAAACCCATGACTAGCATTTTGATGAACATGAAAAAACCCTGCTTTAGCACCTTTTGTATGCTTTTTTTCCCCACCAAACACTCAGTCCTTTATACATATATCTGTGCTGTTTTATAATAAAAGGGCAACAACTTCATTTTAACTACACATAAGGAAGGCCTTACCTATTTATATCTAGATTGTAACACACTTTTTACTATTATGATCTTACTAAGTATGTTGGTCCTAATGAAACAGCCATCACTTTTAATTTAACAGGCGGATGTTGCCATTTTAGAGCTTAATTTATTGCAAATTTGGTATGATTTGTTTTTCTCTTAGCTGCATAACTAATATATATATATATATATATATATATATATATATATATATATATATATATATATATATATATATATATATATATTTATTTTTATTTTTATTTTTTTCCTAAATTAATTTCTGATGTGTTTTCTCTGTAATCTATTTCTAGTCTCTGTCAGTTTGTTGCAAATAAACAAGGGGCTGGGAGATGTATGCTTCCAAAAACGAGCTATTCATAAATGTGCACTCATCTCCTACAAGTCATTTGTACCATCATCAACTTAACCTGCAACAGCTCACTTAAAGTATTGAAGCCCAAATTTAAGCCCTAATGAATGGTGGTCCTTTAATTGTTGTGCGAATCTAATTAAAATCTAAGTAAACACTTTTGTTGTGAATTTGTGATATTTTTGCTTCCACCATGTGGATGATTACATTACATTACATTAAATTCCTCACTCTCTGTTACTAATATGTGAAATATGTATATACAGGTGCATCTCAATAAATTAGAATGTCGTGGAAAAGTTCATTTATTTCAGTAATTCAACTCAAATTGTGAAACTTGTGTATTAAATAAATTCAATGCACACAGACTGAAGTAGTTTAAGTCTTTGGTTCTTTTAATTGTGATTATTTTGGCTCACATTTAACAAAAACCCACCAATTCACTATCTCAACAAATTAGAATACTTCATAAGACCAATAAAAAAAACATTTTTAGTGAATTGTTGGCCTTCTGGAAAGTATGAAAGTATGTTCATTTACTGTACATGTACTCAATACTTGGTAGGGGCTCCTTTTGCTTTAATTACTGCCTCAATTCGGCGTGGCATGGAAGTGATCAGTTTGTGGCACTGCTGAGGTGGTATGGAAGCCCAGGTTTCTTTGACAGTGGCCTTCAGCTCATCTGCATTTTTTGGTCTCTTGTTTCTCATTTTCCTCTTGACAATACCCCATAGATTCTCTATGGGGTTCAGGTGTGGTGAGTTTGCTGGCCAGTCAAGCACACCAACACCATGGTCATTTAACCAACTTTTGGTGCTTTTGGCAGAGTGGGCAGGTGCCAAATCCTGCTGGAAACTGAAATCAGCATCTTCAAAATGCTGGTCAGCTGAAGGAAGCATGAAGTGCTCCAAAATTTCTTGGTAAACGGGTGCAGTGACTTTGGTTTTCAAAAAACACAATGGACCAACACCAGCAGATGACATTGCACCCCAAATCATCACAGACTGTGGAAACTGAACACTGGACTTCAAGCAACTTGGGCTATGAGCTTCTCCACCCTTCCTCCAGACTCTAGGACCTTGGTTTCCAAATGAAATACAAAACTTGCTCCCATCTGAAAAGAGGATATTGGACCACTGGTCAACAGTCCAGTTCTTCTTCTCCTTAGCCCAGGTAAGACGCCTCTGACGTTGTCTGTGGTTCAGGAGTGGCTTAACAAGAGGAATACGACAACTGTAGCCAAATTCCTTGACACGTCGGGGTGTGGTGGCTCGTGGTGGCTCTTGATGCCTTGACCCCAGCCTCAGTCCATTCCTTGTGAAGTTCACTCAAATTCTTGAATCGATTTTGCTTGACAATCCTCATAAGGCTGCGGTTCTCTCGGTTGGTTGTGCATCTTTTTCTTCCACACTTTTTCCTTCCACTCAACTTTCTGTTAACATGCTTGGATACAGCACTCTGTGAACAGCCAGCTTCTTTGGCAATGAATGTTTGTGGCTTACCTAGTGAACCAAACTGAGAGACCATTTTGAAGGCTCAGGAAACCTTTGCAAGTGTTTTGAGTTGATCAGCTGATTGGCATGTCACCATATTCTAACTTGTTGAGATAGTGAATTGGTGGGTTTTTGTTAAATGTGAGCCAAAATCATCACAATTAAAAGAACCAAAGACTTAAACTACTTCAGTCTGTGGCATTGAATTTATTTAATACACGAGTTTCACAATTTGAGTTGAATTACTGAAATAAACGAACTTTTCCACGACATTCTAATTTATTGAGATGCACCTGTAAGTTGTGGGTTTATAGCAAATAGTGATAAGTAATAAAACACAAAAAAAGCAACTTTTTTATTTATTCATTAAAAATGATGACTTTATCAGCTTGTAGTTGCATTTACTGTTGTGGAACGTCCATGAAACAAGTTAGCTCCTGTTGTCATTTATGTTACAGCAGCAACTTCTTTTGACATTAATAAGAAAAAATGCAACTTGATAAGAAGAAACCCTAAAGTCTTCCATCCTGAAGGAGAAACCCTAAAGCACAACGTCTTCCATCTTGGCTTTCCTGTGGCACAATACGTATAAGTACAGTGGTTACAAAGCACTGACACTGGAGACTCCTTCCAAAAATGTTAAATAAATACCTCCTTACAGAAAGCTTTGTAGCAACAATTATATGTTTTCTTTGTTAAATAACAAGATTTTAACCTTTTCTTTAAAAAAATAAATAAATAAAAATAGTCCACGGGGTGTGAATTGGCTTAGGGATTAGCATGTTTGCCTCACACCTCCAGTCTTGGGGGTTCGATTCCTGCTTCTGCCCTGTGTGCATGGCATTTGCATGTTCTCCCTGTGCTTTGGGGGTTTCCTCCCCAGTCCAAAGACATGCATTGTAGGTTGATTGGCATTTCCAAGTTGTCTGTAGCGTGTGAATGGGTGTGCAAGTGTGCGTGTGATTGTGCCCTATGATCGGTTGGCACCACATCCAGGGTGTCCCCCATCTCATGCCCTGGGATGCGCTGTCCCCTGGGATACGCTTCAGGCTCCCCGAAACCCTGTGTAGGATAAGCAGCACAGAAAATGGATGGATGGATGGATGGATAGTCCACACAAATTGGGTAATGGAAAAGCGAAACACATTTTTCTTTTTTTTTTCTCCCCACAATCTTTTCATGGGGAAACAAGGTCGCTGTGGTGTACACACATTTCTGATGAACGGACATTATCCACTCCGTACTCCTCCTTTCCGTCTCCCAATCTTTGCAATATATCTTACAATCAAAATGGTTCTGTACATCATAGACATACTCTCTGCACTTATTAGATTTAATTCCAATTATTTGCTATAAAAAAGATATTGGTGGCTTCACAGAATTTTTAAACTAGCCCAGTTTGGCAATTCCATTAACTGTTCAGTTTACTGCTCTTCCCCCACCCCTGAGCATGGGGGCGGCATGATTTGTGCCCTTATGGATCTGTGTTAGCGTTTGTTGCAGTTCCCATTTCTGAGCACTAGTTGAAATAATGCAGTTGCAATCAAAATTATTCAACCCCTATTGCAAATCAGGTTTATTGTAAAAATTTACAGATTTTCACCTGTTTGCAATGAACAAATCAAACAAAAGCAATTGAAATAGTTGTCAACACGTCGAATGCTTCAAGTGGTTTCCCCAAATTCAACTGAAAATACAACTTATAATGACTTCTCCAGTCTCAAAATGATTCAACCCCTTCATGGCAAGCATCTTTAGTACTTAGTTGAGCACTCTTTTGCTGTTATGACCTGCTGCAAACAAGATGCATAGCCAGATACCAGCTTCTGGCAGCATTCCTGAAGAATCTTAGCCCATTCTTCATGAGCAATGGCCTCCAGTTCAGTAATATTCTTGGGTTTACGTGCTGTAACCACCTTCTTCAAATCCCACCAGAGATTTTCTATGGGGTTCAAGTCAGGTAACTGTGATGGCCCTGTATAATCTTCCAGGACTTCTTCTGCAACCAAGTCTTGGTGGAATTTGAGGTATGCTTGGGATCATTGTCCTGTTGGAAGGTCCAATGACACCCAAGCTTCAGCTTCCTCACAGATGGCATGACATTTTCTCCTAGGATTTCCTGATACTTCAATGAATCCATCTTGCCTTCCACACGCTGCAGGTTTCCAGTGCCAGAGAATGCAAAGCAGCCCCAGAGCATCACCGAGCCACCACCATGCTTGACTGTGGACAGAGTGTTCTTTCTTCATTCTTCTTTCTCCAGACATACTGCTGATCCATTGTGCCAAAAAGTTCCAGTTTTGTTTCATCGCTCCACAGAACAGAATCTCAAAACTTATGTGGCTTTTTTATATGATTTTGAGCTGACTTTTCTTGTGCTTTTGGGTCAGTAGTGGTGTACTTCTTGGAGTTCTGGCATGGAAACTTTCTGCGTTTAGTACACAACATACTGTGCTCACTGAAACCTCAGTGCCTGTTGCCACCAAGTCTTGCTGCAGGTCTTTTGCAGTCACTCGAGGGTTTTTCACAACCTGCCTTCTCAGAAATCTGGTTGCAGCCATTGATAGCTTCCTTTTTCTGCCCCGTCCAGGTGTTTCATGTATTTTCTGCCCCTAGCCAGTTCAGGTATTTCATGTGTTCCAGCTCAAGCACACCTGGTGCAACTAATGAAGCCCTTGATTAGTTGCATCGTGTGCTTGAGACAACACCTGTTTTGCATATTTGTGCTGTTGTGAGGGATTCTGTTAAGGGGTTTGAATAATTTTGAGACTCGAGAAGTCATTATTAGTTGCATTTTCAGTTGAATTTGGGGAAACCACTTGAAGCATTTGTTGTGTTGAACTATTTCAATTGCTTTTGTTTGATTTGTTCAGTGCAAACAGCTGAAAGTCTGTAAATTTTGACAATAAACCTGATTTGCAATGGGGTTGAATAATTTTGATTGCAACTGTAACTCCCTGGAGTTAAATGGGACCGTGTGCATGCTGCCGCCCGAGTGTGCAACATCTAGAATGGAGAGCGTATCAATGGACTTACATCGGTCAAATAGCAACATTTAAAACTTTGGTTGCTCAGAAGAGGTCATTAGTATTTCAAAATAAATTTTAAATGCATGCTTAAATGCATGAACAATAGAAAGCTTAAGGCAATAAAAAAGAACCAGAAGCAAGAAGATTTGCCATGACCTCCTCAATCTCTTGATCTTAAATAATGTGTAATAATGTGTAAATATGACACCTGGCAGAATTATAACAGTGCATTAATAACAATGAGCATGTTACATGGAATAACATGCTTTTTTTGTCTTCATCATTTTACACTAAATGAAGGCAGATTTATGCACAATGAACTGTTGTGGTTTGAAGACTCTGGATTAGTAAGAACAAATCACATTTCCAAAATGGTGTCATATATTTAAAATTTCCCCACAAGATGGCATCAAAAGTCCACATGCTTAACATCATCAGTCAGTGGTGTGTGTGCAGACTTGAGGAAGCGGATTATAGTATGGTATTGTATGATCTCTTTTGTAGTGTTTTTCAGTTTTGTAGAATATGTTTTTGTCTTATTGTTAATTTATATCCAGCCATCTATTACTGATTCATCCCTATTAGGTATACAGGTGCATCTCAATAAATTAGAATGTCGTGGAAAAGTTCATTTATTTCAGTAATTCAACTCAAATTGTGAAACTCGTGTATTAAATAAATTCAGTGCACACAGACTGAAGTAGTTTAAGTCTTTGGTTCTTTTAATTGTGATGATTTTGGCTCACATTTAACAAAAACCCACCAATTCACTATCTCAACAAATTAGAATATGGTGACATGCCAATCAGCTAATCAACTCAAAACACCTGCAAAGGCTTCCTGAGCCTTCAAAATGGTCTCTCAGTTTGGTTCACTAGGTAAGCCACAAACATTCATTGCCAAAGAAGCTGGCTGTTCACAGAGTGCTGTATCCAAGCATGTTAACAGAAAGTTGAGTGGAAGGAAAAAGTGTGGAAGAAAAAGATGCACAACCAACCGAGAGAACCGCAGCCTTATGAGGATTGTCAAGCAAAATCGATTCAAGAATTTGAGTGAAGTTCACAAGGAATGGACTGAGGCTGGGGTCAAGGCATCAAGAGCCACCACACACAGACGTGTCAAGGAATTTGGCTACAGTTGTCGTATTCCTCTTGTTAAGCCACTCCTGAACCACAGACAACGTCAGAGGCGTCTTACCTGGGCTAAGGAGAAGAAGAACTGGACTGTTGCCCATTGGTCCAAAGTCCTCTTTTCAGATGAGAGCAAGTTTTGTATTTCATTTGGAAACCAAGGTCCTAGAGTCTGGAGGAAGGGTGGAGAAGCTCATAGCCCAAGTTGCTTGAAGTCCAGTGTTCAGTTTCCACAGTCTGTGATGATTTGGGGTGCAATGTCATCTGCTGGTGTTGGTCCATTGTGTTTTTTGAAAACCGAAGTCACTGCACCCGTTTACCAAGAAATTTTGGAGCACTTCATGCTTCCTTCTGCTGACCAGCTTTTTGAAGATGCTGATTTCATTTTCCAGCAGGATTTGGCACCTGCCCACTCTGCCAAAAGCACCAAAGTTGGTTAAATGACCATGGTGTTGGTGTGCTTGACTGGCCAGCAAACTCACCACACCTGAACCACATAGAGAATCTATGGGGTATTGTCAAGAGGAAAATGAGAAACAAGAGACCAAAAAATGCAGATGAGCTGAAGGCCACTGTCAAAGAAACCTGGGCTTCCATACCACCTCAGCAGTGCCACAAACTGATCACCTCCATGCCACGCCGAATTGAGGCAGTAATTAAAGCAAAAGGAGCCCCTACCAAGTATTGAGTACATGTACAGTAAATGAACATACTTTCCAGAAGGCCAACAATTCACTAAAAATGTTTTTTTTATTGGTCTTATGAAGTATTCTAATTTGTTGAGATAGTGAATTGGTGGGTTTTTGTTAAATGTGAGCCAAAAATCATCACAATTAAAAGAACCAAAGACTTAAACTACTTCAGTCTGTGTGCATTGAATTTATTTAATACACGAGTTTCACAATTTGAGTTGAATTACTGAAATAAATGAACTTTTCCACGACATTCTAATTTATTGAGATGCACCTGTATGTATTTTCAGTTAACAGAAATGTGGTTATGAAAGCTGTTTTGGTTTTGTTCTTCTTATACCACAGCAACCATTACAATTTTTTATTAATTAAAGAGGGACATCATACTTTTTATCCTTTTATAGTTACATTTAATATCATGGAGGGTCTGTGGAACAAGTTAGTTCCTGTTATCACTTAGGTTATTGCAACTATAACAGTTGTTCACTCAATTTCTGTTGATGTTCATAAACAAACAAACAAAAAAACACAATTCTTACTTACCAAGAAACCACACAATGCCTACCTTTCCCAGCTTTAAATTTCGACTGACACCCAAAACCCCTTCAGAAAATATAAAATAAATGTCTCCACAGAAAGCTTCACCATATCAACAATTAGATGTTGTTGTTTTTTTGTTTTATAAATGGTAACATATTTAAACACATTAATATAAACCTGTGATTTGCCTTGATGCTAGCACTACTGTCTATTCTAGAGCTGCTGTTATAGAAAATTAACAAATTCTAACCAATCAATCCATCAGTCCATTTTCCATACTGTTACAGGGTATTTCCATACTCTCCTATACAGGGTCATGGGGAGCCTGGAGCCTATCCCAGGGAACTTGGGGTACAAGGTGGGAGACACCCTGACGGGGTGCCAACCCATCGCAGGGCACAATCACACACACTACGGACACTTTGGAGATGCCAATCAGCCTACAATGCATGTCTTTGGACTGGGTGAGGAAACCAGAGAACATGCAAACTGGAGAACATGCGGGATTCGAACCACCAACCCTGAAGATGCGAGGCAAACATGCTCCTTCTGACCAATCAGATTAGAGAATTCAACAGCGCTGTGGCATAAATGTTTATATTGTGGTAGCTTTAGAGTTGAAGGCCAGAACCAAAACTCATCCAGTTTTGCCTGTACTCCAAGTATGTTCATAAATTTTTATGAATGCAATTCGTGAAATACATATGAAAGCTTCTGTGATAAATAAATCCATCCATCCATTTTCTGTACTGCTTATCCTACACAATAACCTGTTTTCTGTAACCTAATGTTACATCCACCAATGTGGCTCATCATGGTGACAACGTTGACCCATGCAGCTGTACGGATCCTACCCATACTGTCGACAGAGCTGTCGAGGACACCAGGACATCTGCTGATGTGCTTCAAGGAATAACAATGCCCCAATACAGGTGGACTTTGAATTTATATAATCACAAGAATTGCAAAAGAAAAAAACGTTAAAACGTATTGTTTTATTTCTTTAAAGAACAAACTGTAAAATAAAGAAGATTGTAATATGTTAGAATGTTTGATTCTGCTATTAGTTTATGTATGTGCACTGGCAGTGGTATTTAGGAGGGTTGGGGGCCCTTATGTGTTCACTTGCATGCAGGCCCATGAATGAATTGCAGTGGCACTGGCCTTAAACTAGATGGAAATTTGACTGCTGTAATGTCCAGAAAATTCACATCAGTTCATACCATTTTCCCACCATCTTGAAATGTTCTTTGTTTTTAGTTGTTCAATGCAAAATATTTCAGTCTTGTGTGGGGTTTTTATATTATTGTTCAAAATCATTGACCATGTTAGGTTTGGCAGAATGAAGTTTGTACTGTCAGTAGGGGTGTAAAGTAAGATTAGATTGATACATTGATTTAAAGGCAACAATTATAAATCAATTATTATAACTGATTATATAATTAATTATTATTGAAATCTGTCAGACAACTGGTGTGTAAAAAAGAGTCCACATTTTTACACTGCTGTGTGAACTAGATAGGTAAAGTTCGTCATGACAAACTTTGATGTTGGCTTGACAAAGCAAGTCTGAAATTTTAAAATAGTTATCAGTTTGAAATATGAAGGTAATGTGCAATTTTAAGAAAGAAAGAGAGACAGATAGATAGGGTGCCAATACTTGTAGAATTAGATTGATAGGGTGCCATAGCGCTGGGAGGTGTAGCATTTAGAAAATTTGGGTCTCAGAATAATAATAATAATAATAATAATAATAATAATAATAATAATAAAGCAGAACAGTACGTTGGCCTTGTCAAGCCAACATAATAAGCTAGCAAGGTGATTTGCCCTTAACTCTGATAGTTAAAATAGTTCTCTATAGATTCTGGAGAAAGTTGGTCACATATTGATTGGAGGCTACTGAATCAAATCATTTTAAGTCCTAGCCAACTCAGTCAAATATCGAATTGTTACATTAGGAATCTAAATCGTATTGTATCATGTGGAAGTATGAGGTTTACATCACTCGTTGTCAGATGGATTGGAGCGACGGACGCATTTACACATAACGTAGCTAAAATGGTTCATCATTCGATCTGCTTCACATGTACAAGGTGAGCCAAATGAAAACTTTAAAAATACAACAGGAATCTGGACACTCCTTAAGCACCGGAAAATAACATCCTAGCAAGTGAAAATATTTTAAATATAGTCAAATTTATCTAGCATTTCCTATTATACGATGACAATAAACCAAATATAAGATTATTAAACCTATTTCTAGAATTTTCTACTAATTTTAAGCTTTAGATTTTCTTATACTATCTAATAAATGCTTAAAATTTGCAAAATTGTCTGCCAATTGAACATTTCAAGCTTGAAAGTAACTAAAGTATGTAAGAAATGGGTTTAATGATCTTATATATGTGTTTATTGTAATCATATAACTAAAAAAGATTATATTCAAGATGTTTTCATATTATTTTGTCTTCTGAGAAACGTTAATATCTTATTCAGCTTCTGAAGGGCAGTACTAAATGAAAAAAAAAAGATCTATAAATAAAATAATAACAATTTACACTGACCATCCTGTTCAAAAGTGGGGAAAAAAAGTGAAATAGCTTATTCAGGGCAATACTAAAAAACAAAAAACAAAAAAAAAACCAATGCAATTTTTATGATCCCTCTTATTTTTTGAAAATTATTAAAATTTTTTGCAAATTCTGCAAGGCATATGTAAAATTATGACCGCAACTGTTCATTAGCTCATATCTGGAGATGATCCTAATAATCAATAAGCATTAAATAAATGTTTAAGGAGCTAAAAGTTTTAAAAGTATAAAGTAATTACTAGACTTTGTGCATTAAGAAGTAACGATTAAACACCTTTTCCAAAGTAGGTTTGCTGAATAAAGACAAAAGGCAGCATGTGTTGATCATAGAAAATATCATTTTTACTAGAGAAGGTTACAAAAATCACTTTACAGGATTCATAAAACTTTTCAAATCAAATGGACTATGAAACATCTAGGACTACAATCCCATCAACGTACAATGGCTAATTATTTTTAGGGGACGACAGGAGAGAAGGAGGGAAACACCGCCTATCATAATTCATCAGAACAGTGGACTACACATCACCTACAGAGTGAAAGCAAAAAAGAGGACTATCATCTTTCCATCATGCAATAACGAGGGAACGATAAAACATCCAGGCACACATCTTTTTTTACAAAAAAGAAAAAATGTACTTGTGGGCACATCCCTGCAGTCACGTCCCCTTTAAACAAAACAGAACATAGAGCAAGAAACTGTAATATTCAGCACTGTATGAAAGGACAACACTAACATGCTTTCATAAAAGATGTCTGAAAGAAGAGTCGTGTTGTAAGAGAGAAAATTGAAACCGGCGATAAAAAGATTTACACTACTATATATATATAAACGCTGTGAAAGCAAGGCTCAATTATAAAATACCTTAAAATCATGGTAAATTCTGTACTTGTACATGGCAGTTTTTGGGGATGACGTTTATATTCACATAATAAAAGGAATCACTGATCGAATCACAAAACTTGGTAAATATCAAGCCATCAAAACCACCAAAAGCATATTTATAAAAGTGAAATATTCTCATGGGAAACGGCGGGAGGTCCAGCAATGAAATACTTTTTTGTTTTTTTGTCTTTTTTTTTCACTATCACTATGAGACATTTTACACATGTTGGTCTCTCTACCAGAAATGTCACATGATGTCACATGATTTTTTAATATTTAATCATTTCTATGCTCGTTGCAGGGGAATGCGATCTTCAGTCCTGGATGAACATTTACAGTTGTGGAGAAGGTGAGGAAAAAGCAACCACCTGGAGTTCTTCTTCTTTTTTTTTTTCACATGTAGTGTTTTATCTCATCTGTTTGACTAGGTTAGCATTTTTCATTCTACTGCTGATCTTATTTTTAATGTATTTTTTATTTGATTTTATTGATTTGAATAATATTTTCCTCTTACTGCTGATTTTCTTTCTTTCTTTTCTTTTTTTTTTTTAAAGATTCATATTTCAATTCATACATTTCCCTCATTATTAATCTTAGGTTAAAATTAATATTCATAATTCATTATGATTACAAAATTTAAACCCAACTGTCTGTACTTTAGAATTATTTTCAGCATCACCTACTATGTTTTATATACACATCAATATTCTGATATTAATCGGAATTTGGCAATATTCTAATTAGTACTGAGCCGTGTAAACGCCGCAATCCGATTGCCCGAATCAGATTAAGACAATATTCGGATTCCCCAAATTCTGATTCCCACCCCTGGAATATGCCTGTTTTAATCGGAAATGTGTTGCATGTAAACACCTTATTCAGAAAATCCACTGAAAGGAGATATATGCGCATGCTCAGTCTGCAAGGAATTGTGGGTCCCTGGAAATAACAGCGGGAAAGGAAAAGCAGATGTGTAGATCGGCATACTTACAACCATGTATACAGGAATATTCCGATGCCTGTATGCATATAAACATCATATTCGGAATATGGCTGCAACCCGAGTACAGACCTTAAACGGAATTTGATGTGCATGTAAACGTAATCATAGTTGCTGCTTTTGTTTGTTACTGATAACTGATACTTAGGTTACATTTAATAATAATTTCATTTTTCCAGGAATCACACTTTTCCCTTGAAGGAGAGAAATTCTTAAAGAGTGAATAAATATACAAGTATTTCATTTCAGAATAGTGCAACATATCAAGCATAGATATAAAAACGCTAAATGCCTCACCCTAATTGCTGAGCTAGACTTAAAAGCAATGCTACTATTTTTAATCTTTTCAGGTTTAGTCCATTGGTTTGACTTGAGTTTTGGGCATCACATGATGTTTTGTTTTCTGTTTTTTTTAATGATGATATGTTGGACAATTCAGAGAAAGAATCTGTGTAAAACAGTGGTTTTGTGGAAATTAAAAAATAAAATAAAAGCCATTGTCATCATTTGCACCAGTACTTAGTTTGCCCTAATCTTATTGTATCTAAGAAAATGCAACTTTTTCTATCATATACAAGACATTAAAGTTGATTTGATAAAGTTGATTGAACAGTCAGGATTTACAGGATTTCGCGACTTTACGATCGCAGAAATGAACGCAAAATCAAGCAAATTCTGCAATATTCGGAGGAGCTTACAATTTTTCAAAATTACCGCAGATTTTCCGCAGATTTGGGCCAAGACGTGTCATGTGACGTCATCACAAAACGCGCATTCAACCAAAGCCCTCTTCGATTCACGCATGTCGAACATGAGAAAAAGCTAAAAGCTCTCATTTACCAACAAGCATCACTGCAAAAAGACCGTGCAAAACAATTTCATGCAATTGCAATTTCGCCGATTCAAGTAGTTCTCTGCAAAAAAGCACAAAAAACTCGCAAAAACTTTCAAAATTGCATCCCAAATTTAAAAAAAAAAACAAAACAAAGCAAATCAAGCATTTTTGGTCGCAACAGTCACACAAAAAAAACTCTGCAAAATCCTTTAAGGACTGAAAAAAGACATATATTTATAGGCCAAGTCAAGGTTGTAATATGTCTGATTTAAAAATTATTAAGGTCCAACCAGACTAACACTCTGAACAGTCTGTGCTCTGTATCAGAAGTTTATGAAAATGTATCTTTCTGAAGAATATCATATTGTTGTAGGTGTTTTTTTTTTCATTATTGTACATGAAATGTGTTTTAATGTATTACTAATTTATTTCTGTTGTCAATTAACAAGTAAATTATTGAATTATAACTATTATTAGGTCATATAACTAGGCCTGTTTTTGCTTATAATAACTTCTGTCCAACCTACAACAAACTGCATGTGAGAAGACCTGGACCTTTCAACAAGCTGTCCAACGGCAATGGCTAATGCGGCATCTACCATTTTTATATCCATGGTATCAAGTACCAGTATAAAAAAGAAAAAGAACAAGAAAAAAAAAATGTTAGTAGTAAAAAAAAGCTGTTTAGGAAACCATTAACCAAGAGCGAGAGAGAAAGAGATCAGAGAAGTTTCATATTAAACCAGGCATACATTGTTATGTATTAAAAAAACAACAACATTCATACACGTTCACTCAGTTCCTGTAAAATGTCTGTAGCATGTTAGTGCAGACAGTAAGTGCTGTGAGGTTGTGTGTGTTACGTCAACAGTGTCAACAGTCGTAACCTGGAATTTTCACTTTGTTTTGGCCATTAGTCATTAACAAAAAGCACAGAAATAATGACAATTCTGAATATCATGCATGCATTTTCATACCATCTTACCAACATGGAGTAAAACACATCTTATGACCGTCATGTAAAACCGATAACTGATGCCGTATCATGGTCGTAACTGCTCTATAACACACTGTTGCTGTAGCACACTACTAGGCCATGTTATTTAGCTCTGTTTTGAGTGTGTGTGTGTGTGTGTGTGTGTGTGTGTGTGTGTGTGTGTGTGTGTGTGTGTGTGTGTTTAGTTGTGGAAATAAGTTGTCTGCCCCGTTTACGAGTATGAGTTGAGGCCCTCCTTGGAGCGCGACTGCACATCCTGCAGCTCGCCGTCGTCCTTGGTCTTGATGTCTTGGTAGGCGTGAGTTTGCTGGCATGCGCCCTTCAGATACGCCCAGTTCGCTGACAAAATCATCAGGTAGTGCACCTGTAAGAGAGAGGAACGAGGACGAGGAAGAAAGGGAGGAAGACAAAGGGAAGGGGGAGTGGGGTATTAGCAGTGAGTGGGTTAGTCAGCTAAAGCTAGCCATAAGAGTTAGGCTACAGTTTGGTTAGCGTCTATAGGACAATTTTAATGACAAAAAAACTTTTTTTAATTAAATGGTATACAACATTTTAGTTGATGTAAGTGATGTAAGCATGGCTATGATGTTAATTTAGGATATGTATGTTAGTGAACAGGTGAAGCTAAGCTAGGACGCTGCTTAGCGCTAAACCAGCTAACAATTTTAGGTTAGCGGAACATTTTCTGAACTGTTCTAGGAACTTCTGATTAAAAAAAAAAAAAAAAAACATTCAATCTGCAGAGAACATTTTTATATAAAGTTTGTAAACTGCAACATTTTTTACTGTAGAGATATTAACACTGACATATCAGTAATGTTAGTTTTTTTGTCTAACTGGAAACACTGGGTGAGCAACGCTCTAATAACAATGTGAAGTAAACTAATATTACAGCAGATGTTTTTAGAACATTGCAAGATTGTTATTTCTGAAATATTACAGTCTAACCTACTCAGAACCTGGCGAATACTTACTGAACTCTTTAATAATGTTCTGTTAGCTAGCAGCAGTCACCTACACCTAAAGCTGTTCCACTAAATAAAGACAGAGAGTTCTTGTTCTGCATATTAAATGTTTATTTCCAATTAAAACTTAGAAAAGAGCCTCTACTGGTCTTGAAGCAATTCTATATCTGAACTTGACAGTGAATAAAAAGTCCAAACATGGCCAAAAGTCAGTAAAATCCACAAGAAACATAACATAACGCAAAGCCTAAAAACTCTCAGGATCTGTAAAAGTACCATTCATGCCCTTCACAGGTACAATTGATGAGAAGTGAATGTCAGAGTTGAATTGGGATCAAACATTGAACCAAATGTTTCTATTGACCTTTCATTTACTGCACTAATCCACTAAATAAACTCCCTCAGGTTGTAGTATTTGAACTACCTTGGATTTGACTGCTGGTGCCTCAGGGCATATATAGTACAAAGTAATGGACAGAACAAGTCCCTTAATACTGATCCTGGGCCTGAGACTACTTACTCATTAGATTCTATAGCACACACATACTGGAGATGTTTCTAGTGGACTTGGGTTAACGTTAATATGACAGGTCGTCATTGACAGTGGCCGTCGCTGGTTCTGAGACCAACTTGTCATTGACGTGGATGAATTCAGTGAACATTCTCTAGAAACCAAACCAAATCTTTTGCTTACAACAAGACACAATTTACTGCACTACATGTTTGTGATGATCAATATAATCCTCAGTAAGCTACAGTATGGTCCGTGGTGTCAGTAGTACACTTTCTTTGCTCATTCTCCCCTTCTACATCCCTCGACCCACTTCTACCTCTTCTTTTTGTCAAAACATTGTCTACACTTTGTGCTTGCCCTGTCAACAGCGCAAGTTTTAGAACTTAGTGGTGTGGCTGTGGTCGTGGCTCTTAAACTTCAGCACTGCATAGTTATACGTGGTGGCCATCATGTAGATGAGCTAGGAGGAAGAGAGCAGAGGAGAATAGAGCAAGTGGGTGATGTGATGGAAGTCACATTTGCACAAGCACACTGAGCATTAGACAATGATCCTTTGGCATTACATCATTAACCCTCATTTTATATTTGACTAAAATTGATCGGAGTATCTGTAGAAGTGGGCGGGTGCGGTCGGAGTATCTGTAGAAGTGGGTGGGAGTGGTCGGAGTATCTGTAGAAGTGGGTGGGAGTGGTCAGAGTATCTGTAGAAGTGGGTGGGAGTGGTCAGAGTATCTGTAGAAGTGGGTGGGAGTGGTCGGAGTATGTGTTGGGCTGGGTGGGAATGGTCAAAGTATCTGTGGGAGTGGGTGGGAGTGGTCAGAGTATCTGTAGAAGTGGGTGAGAGTGGTCGGAGTATCTGTAGAAGTGGGTGGGAGTGGTCGGAGTATCTGTAGAAGTGGGTGGGAGTGGTCGGAGTATCTGTAGAAGTGGGTGGGAGTGGTCAGAGTATCTGTAGAAGTGGGTGGGAGTGGTCAGAGTATCTGTAGAAGTGGGTGGGAGTGGTCGGAGTATGTGTTGGGCTGGGTGGGAATGGTCAAAGTATCTGTGGGAGTGGGTGGGAGTGGTCAGAGTATCTGTAGAAGTGGGTGGGAGTGGTTGGAGTATCTGTAGAAGTGGGTGGGAGTGGTTGGAGTATCTGTAGAAGTGGGTGGGAGTGGTCAGAGTATCTGTAGAAGTGGGTGGGAGTGGTCAGAGTATGTGTTGGGCTGGGTGGGAATGGTCAAAGTATCTGTGGGAGTGGGTGGGAGCAGTCAGAGTATCTGTAGAAGTGGGTGGGAGTGGTCAGAGTATCTGTAGAAGTGGGTGGGAGTGGTCAGAGTATCTGTGGTAGTGGAAGAGCACACACTTCTCTGCATGAGTGTGTTCACAAATCCTGTCATTTTAAATGGTAAAACTCTAAAGATATTTCTAGCCATGGGTAAGTGGCAAACAAAACATGAGGGTTTAGATGTCCATAGCTACAATGAATAAAATCATGAATCACCATGACAACAGCCTTAACTTGTTTTTCCGAAGGCCCAAGTTCCTCAGGTAGTGCAAAAATCACAATGTTATGGTAAGATGTAAATGCATGTCATTTGTTGAACATGTAGAAAAATAATATGGTTTGAAATGATTTTTTTTTAATCTTACCAGTGCAATCACAGTGGCTCCAGCTCCGGCACACGCAACAATGTAGAGATGGTAGGACAAATAAAACTGTAATGGAAGGAAAGGAAAGACATGTCAGAGCCATATCACACTGAACAATTCACTCACAGCAGTTGTTTGTTCACAGAAGAATATTTATGTTTAAAACATTTGTTTAACATATTTTGTCTAATGCTTTAAATATTCATATATAAATATGCTAAAAACTTTTATTTTCCCTTGGCAAGTCTAAAACAGCTTAACATACTGTTATTTCTGTGATATAAACATGCTCATTATAGAATATAAGCCAAACCTATGAAATTTTGGCAGTTCTGTAAGTCACTTTAGATAATGCTGTAGAATGTAAATCTATTGTTCCCGTTTCAAAATTTAAAATGGGTCCTTCTCACACGAACATTTGGAATAATGGGTTGAACTTTACCTCGCTGGTGTTGCAAATGTCAGCCAAGGTTTGCCCGCAAGCTTTCCCAGGATCTGCATTCCAGGGAATGACTCCTGACGATACAACAGAACACCACACGTTAGGTTGGATGAAAAACTTCCAACCCTGTCTTGTTGGAAAATATACTTCAGCATTGCATTTGGATCATCATATATCATGATTTACAGACAAACAGAAAAGCAATAATGTGTACGTCGGTTCCGCGTGATTGAACTGAGTTACATTAACACAGTTTGTTTTCGTACATCCAACTCCACATGCTCACCCAAACTGAAGATCTAACCCAAGACACTGGTATTCAGCAACAGCCACATTAACTTTGCATTATTCTACCATGCATATTTAATCACGCTAATTTAATACTATATTTATAATTCCCGTCAGTGCAACATCCCTGAAAGATGTCAAAATATAATTGGTTTATGTTAATACAACGTGAATTGATCAGGCTCACGCTACATAATTCAATCTACTAATTAGAAACTTGTTTAAATTAAGTTTGTATAAGCAATGAAAACATGTTTTGATGAGAAACTTAATTTTTTTAAATGTAAACTATATGTAATTCTTTTTCTTAAATCTGACTGACCACATATTCCATTTTTTCAGTGTAGGTACTTTACATTAAAACATACACAATGCTATTTATCATCACATTTTGATTTCCTGAGGGCGAATTTATGCCTACTATCCCTTAGGGAACAGAGATAAACCCTTATTGTACCTGTTTTCTCTCTCTCTATGAGGCAACAAGTCAAGGTCTTTATGGCTGTTCAATGCAAATTAGATTGTACAAAGCACCGAGGCTGTATTCTGTTTCACTCTCTTATTACTCACCGTACTGCCTCACATCCACGCAGATGTTGTCAATAGAGGTTAGGTTGGCGATGGGAGACTTCATGGCGGCGCATGTGGTCCACATGTTGTAGAAGAGAAAGACTGGCACAGCGGAGAAACCAAAGATGCCCAGCCAAGCCAAGCCCAAGATGTAGGTCAGGAACACAAACTGTGGGAAAATGAGAAAAACAGTGCATTTGTAATTCTAATACATATAATAAAACCATATATTAGTGTGATTAGTGTTAAAGTGCCCTCCACTATCATTGGCACCCTTAGTAAATACTTATTAAATACTTAAAAAGTAGAAGGCTGTGAAAATTTTTATTTATTGTTTAATCTTTTGATCTTTTGTTCAACAAATTCACAAAAATACTCTGCTCTCATGGATATCAAACAATTGAAAACAAAACAGGTTCATCAAAAAAATATATCTTTGTTAAATATAGGTGTGCAACAATTTGTCATGTAACGGGCATGCAGGCAGATGCAAGTGCAGTAAAAAGGCTTTTATTAAAGAGACGTCAGATCAAAATCAAAGTCCTACAACAGGCAAGGGTCAGGCGATTTACAAACAGTGATAACAAGGTTAATCCAAAAGTATAAACCAACAAAAACCAAAAACAAGACCAAGACACAATGGAAACAGACACGAAAACAAAAGGCCCTGTAATGTTCAGGCAGCAAAACACTGAGACAATACTATGCAAGGAACAAAGACACACAAGGGGTTTAAATACACAAACTAAATACACACAATCAGGACTAAACACAGAACAGGTGCGACTTATTAGGGACAAAACCAATAACAATACAGGGGTCGGAGACATGACATAAACCATAACAAAACACATGTACAAAGTAAACAAAAGTTTGACAACCTGGAAGCGCGCCCTGTCGCGCTACGGGCTGCTGAGTGCGCTGCTCGCGCTGGCGCTCAGAGCAAGGGGAAATCTCTGACACAATTATTGGCACCCTTTTAGTCAATCCTTTGTGCTACCTCCCTTTGCCAAGATAACAGCTCTGAGTCTTCTCCTATAATGCCTGCTGAGGTTAGAGAATACATGGCAAAGGATCTGAGACCATTCCTCCATACAGAATCTCTCCAGATCCTTCAAATTTCAAGGTCCACGCTGGTGGACTCTCCTCTTCAGTTCTCCCCACAGGTTTTCTATGGGTTTCAAGTCAGGGGACTGGGATGGCCATGGCAGGACCTTGATTTTGTGGTCAGTAAACCATTTTTGTGTTGATTTTGATGTATGTTTTGGATCATTGTCCAGCTGGAAGATCCAACCACAGCCCATTTTAAGCTTTCTGGCAGAGGCAGTCAGGTTTTCATTTAATATCTGTTGATATTTGATAGAATCCATGATGCCATGTATCCTAACAAAATGTCCAGGTCCTCTGGCAGAAAAACAGCCCCAAAACATATTTAACCGTGGGCATGAGGTACTTTTCCATATGGCTACCTCTCTGTGTGCGCCAAAACCACCTCTGGTGTTTACTGCCAAAAGCTCTATTTTGGTTTCATCTGACCATAGAACCTGATCCCATTTGAAGTTCCAGTAGTGTCTGGCAAACTGAAGATGCTTGAATTTGTTTTTGGATGAGAGTAGAGGCTGTTTTCTTGAAACCCTTCCAAACAACTTGTGGTGATGTAGGCGACTTTGGTGACTTTCTGACCCCAAGACGCAACTAACTTCTGCAATTCTCCAGCTGTGATACTTGGAGATTTTTTGGCCACTCGAACCATCCTCTTCACAGTGCGTTGAGACAATATAGACACACGTCCAATTCCAGGTTGATTCATAACAATTCCAGTTGACTGGAATTTCTTAATTATTGCCCTGATGGTGGAAATGGGCATTTACAATGCTTGTGCTATTTTCTTATAGCCACTTCCCATTTTATGAAGCTCAACAACCTTTTTCCACACATCACAGCTATACTCCTTGGTCTTACCCATTGTTATGAATAACTAAGGGAATTTGGCCTATGTGTTACCTCATATTTATACCACTATGAAAGTCATGGTTGAACAATTTCCTGTTCCTAGTCATCCAGAACATGTTAAATATCAGTGGGAATATTCTTCAAATATATTTTTCTCCTATGAATTCATAGGGGTGCCAATAATTGTTGCACACCTATATTTAACAAAGGTGGGTTTTTTTTTGGATAAACCTGTTGTGTTTGCAATTGTTTAATATCCATGAGAGTAGATTATTTTTGTGAATTTTTTTTTTAACAAAATATCAAAAGGTTAAACAATAAAGACAATTTTTCACAGCCTTCTTTGCTCATATTTACCAAGGGTGCCAATATGACACAATGACACTATCTGCATCTGTATGTACAGCAGAAAAACATTCATAATGAATGTACAGTACAAGATAATTTTTTTTTTTAATTAATTAAATACATATGTGATATACACTGTATGGGTGGTTCTGCTACATCCCTAAATCATACAGATAAAGCATCTTTAATCTACTTTTTAAATTACCAGGAGCAAATTAAAAAAAAAAAATATGAAAACCAAACCTGAAGATATTTTGTACATTTGTATATATTTTGAAGTTCATATATATTTTTATTTTGAACATGTGAACATACAAGGGAAATTCTTGAGAATATGTGCAGAACCAATTATAAACTTGTACTGTACTGCTAGAGTCCTATTTTTCTATCCTACCTCATGTCCTATATCCATCTATTTCCATTTATAGCAATGAAATTGTAAAGGTAATCTTTGAATACATCATCTCTTTACCTTAAATATTAGTAATATGATCAATAGTTATTGAAACAGACACATACCTTCCCTCACATGTTGTAAGGATTAAGGATTCTTTTGGTGCACATAAGAGATAGAGTGAACATGACATGGAATCATTTTTAACACTTTTGTTTCACCTCTGTGATATATATATATGTAATTTGTCAGATGTTCACTGGTGCAAGTATAAGGTTCAAAATTATTTTCATGTTTCAATCCTTTATTAAAACATGAACTAGGTCGTTTTGACATAACCAGAACATAGGGGTTAATGCTCACACAATAATATGGTGACCTAGTTAAGCCTTATCCATGGGGATTAGAGCTACTACACATGCAAACTCACACAGACACATACATACACACATATACAGACAGACAGACAGACAGACAGACACACACACACACACACACACACACACACACACACACACACACACACCTACAAGGCTTTTTTTATTATACTATATTATACTATTATACTATAGGAGAAAATGACTGTATGGCACAAACAGTACTATAGCAGTCCTCCAGGGTTGGCCTTGGCCTGTATTTGCACAGAATGTAGGAGGTGTGTGTGTGCGTGTGTGCTCAACTCTCACCATGGCACTGATGCAGCGGCCGCACACAGTGGTCTTGAACTCGCTGTGCATCTCTTTGACTGCGCTGGTCGTGTAAAAGCCCTCAGCCAGCAGGATGATGCCGTACAGGAAGAAGAAAGAGGCAATGCCATAGATGATGTACTGCAGAATCTGAACACTGGATAGAAAAAGAAAATATGTCTTTACCTAAAAAATAAAAAAGTCACATTATTGGTAATGAGGAAATTATACAGGTTTGTCCTGAATTTTATATACTATTAGTATTATGTATTACTATACTATTATCTATGTCCAAAATATTGCATCCACTTAAAATATTGTTTTAATTTCATTGCTTTACTCTATTTTACTTTACCTAAATCCATAACTTTGTATTTTTAAAAACCAAGTCAAATGTATTATTTCAGCTTGTTTAGAAATCCCTATATTAAATTCTCATTCACACACCATTTGTTCATTTAAAAAAAAAACAACAACAACAGCATTGAGACACTATATTATTCATTCAAATATTAACACTAATGTGCTCCTAAGATGTTAATTTTTGCCTCCTAATGGATAACTGCAACTGATTCAAACAGTGCTATGTTTTATGTAACACTCTCACTTATGGTTGGCAATATGGCAAAAAAAAAAAAAAAACATTTAGCACATACACAGAAAATGATTTATCAAACAACAAACAGCAACAGGTTACAAAAGTAGATTTTAACATACAATCTGTGAATTAGATAATCTGTGTTATACAGTGAACTCCAGAATTATTGGCACCCTTTGCAAACCTGGGTAAAAAAAAGTTTAATTATCCTATTTATTTAATTATTTGTTTAAAGTTCACTCAAGTGAACTTTTAGGAACACTTAAGTAGTCATCCATGACTTTCACTGGGGTGCAAATATGAGGTGACACAGAGATCTTAGTCATTCATCAACATGGGGAAGATTAGAGAATACAGAAAAACTGGGTCATGGTTGGACTATGAGCCAAAACATACATCTAAATCCACACAAAAATGGTTCTATGATCACAGAATCAAGCTCTCAAGCTTTTGACATGGCTACCCCAGTCCCCAACCTAAAGCCCATTGAAAACATGTGGGGTGAGCTGCAGAGCAGAGTCTAAAAGAGGCAATGTTGAATCGATAGATCCTGCAGGATTTGGATAGATTCTGTACTGGGGATTAATCTCAGATTTATTGTTCTGTATTCTCCAATCTCATCAAGCATGATAAGAGACTCAGTACTGTTATGTTGGTTATGCAAAGGAAGGCTGCACAAACTACTAAATGCAGATGTGACAATAATTGTGACACGCAAATAAATAATAATTCATGACTAGGATTTTAGAATTTAGGATATTTTGCGTCACCACCTGGGTGACAGCCCATCATGAGTTATTCCTTAAGTATCTTCATATATCCCCAAAAATTAAGAAAAAAACCTTTGAATGAATGATACAGTAATCTTTGTAATGGACTTATAAGTTTGGAGTCTGCTGCAGTCTACTGTAACCCTATGTCTTTAGCCTGGAGTTAAAAAAACAATAATCTATTAATTCTGCTCTGAACTGAAAATATCAGCACTGACATGTTCACATACATTTTGGTCACACATATTCAGACACAATATACAAGACTGCAGCAGATGGTGATATATAATGTTACCTAAAGTACATTCCTATTTCCTGTGCCTCTCTATGTCTCTATGTCTGTCCTTCTCCTCTCCTACTCTTCTTTCTTTGTTTGCCATACATATTTATGCAAGTCCACAGAACCGCCAATTTAAACACGCACAGCTAGTAAAATGTGAAATGTAAAATATTGTAAACATAAATGGAAATAGATCCACAGTACCATCTGGTATATATATATATATATCCTACAGTGCTGTGCAAAAGTTTTAGGCACCCTATTTTTTTTTAGTACAAACTTTGTTATAGATTTTTTTGTTTTATGACTTCTATATTATCAAGTCAGTACAAAAAACATTTTAGATTCTCAAACATTAGTTTTCTAGCACAAAATTAAATGATACAGAAAAACATTTGAAACAATGAAGGCTGCTGGCTTTTGCTGCAAAAATAAGAAGTAAGTGTGAAAGTCAAATATATATATATATATATATATATATATATATATATATATATATATATATATATATATATATATATATATATATACAGTGGGGGAAAAAATATTTGATCCCCTGCTGATTTTGTACGTTTGCCCACTGACAAAGAAATGATCAGTCTATAATTTTAATGGTAGGTGTATTTTAACAGTGAGAGACAGAATAACAAAAAAAAAAATCCAGAAAAACACATTTCAAAAAAGTTATAAATTGATTTGCATTTTAATGAATGAAATAAGTATTTGATCCCCTATCAATCAGCAAGATTTCTGGCTCCCAGGTGTCTTTTACACAGGTAATGAGATGAGACTAGGAGCACTCTCTTAAAGGGAGTGGTCCTAATCTCAGTTTGTTACCTGTAAAAAGACACCTGTCCACAGAAGCAATCAATCAATCAGATTCCAAACTCTCCACCATGGCCAAGACCAAAGAGCTGTCCAAGGATGTTAGGGACAAGATTGTAGACCTACACATGGCTGGAATGGGCTACAAGACCATCACCAAGTAGCTTGGTGAGAAGGTGACAACAGTTGGTGCGACTATTCGCAAATGGAAGAAACTGTCAGTCTCCCTTGGTCTGGGGCTCCATGCAAGATCTCACCTTGTGGAGTTTCAATGATCATGAGAATGGTGAGGAATCAGCCCAGAACTACACGGGACGATCTTGTTAATGATCTCAAGGCAGCTGGGACCATAGTCACCAAGAAAACAATTGGTAACACACTACGCCATGAATGACTGAAATCCTGCAGCGCCCGCAAGGTCCCCCTGCTTAAGAAAGCACATGTACAGGCCCGTCTGAAGTTTTCCTGAATGATTCAGAGGAGAACTGGGTGAAAGTGTTGTGGTCAGGTGTGGTCAGATCTCTTTGGCATCAACTCAACTCGCCGTGTTTGGAGGAGGAGGAATGCTGCCTATAAGCCCAAGTCATAACACCATCCCCACCATCACGGGGCCATGTACCATCAAATCTCGGGTGAGAACCTCCTTCCCTCAGCCAGGGCATTGAAAATGACCTTAATGACTTGGAGAGGATCTGCAAAGAGGAGTGGGACAAAATCCCTCCTGAGATGTGTGCAAACCTGGTGGCCAACTATAAGAAACGTCTGACCTCTGTGATTGCCAACAAGAGTTTTGCCACCAAGTACTAAGTCGAAGGGGTCAAATACTTATTTCCCTCATTAAAATGCAAATCAATTTATAACTTTTTTGAAATGCGTTTTTCTGGATTTTTTTTGTTGTTATTCTGTCTCTCACTGTTATAATACACCTACCATTAAAATCATAGACTGATCATTTGTTTTTATATATATATATATAAAAACCGTCACAATATGCATGCAAATTTCTCCTTATTCCCCCACCCCCACACACACCACACTCACACGTCACCGAGGGTGGCATGCTCGGCTGTGATGTGGGAGAAGTGGTTCTCCAGCATTGTCATGGTGCTTGTCAATGCCACATGCCCGCAGCCGCAGAACAGAGCCACGCCTGAGAAGCACAGGATGGTGGCCACCAGCGAGGCGTACGGCACGCCACCCAGACATTTAATGCAGCAGTCCAAGCAACCTGCAGTCAGACGGAAAGACGAGAAAGTGATTATATTGTAATATTAGATTAGTGAGACACAACAGCAGTCCGCATGACTTTACTCACCACACATTAACCAATTTAATCATTTTCTGGCTCTGGGGCTAATGTGTGGGGATAAATGAGGTTAGTTATTATAATTCATAGTATCCACTGCATGCCAAAAGCATCACACACTTCACACACAGCTCTAATGCAAGTCTAAAGGAGCAAAGCATGCCATCAAATATGTCTTCTCTGGTTAACGTTCGTAAAGTGGAAATGTGTTGATTTTCCCCCCCAAACAGTTAAACTGTGAAAATATAAGTTTCCATGAAAGCTGATATTTTACAGTTAGACATCTTTGATGAATTAGTTACAGTCATTTGGCAGGTGGTCTTATTCAGCTTAACACCTGAGTATGCAACATTAAAAAGTACTTGGAAAATATGCACCCTTAAAGAAAAGTGCTAGAGTGGTCTAAGTGGTAGTGAAAGAACAATTTCAACCTAATGAGGCTTTAACAATAGATGCCAGTGCAGAGAAATACACAGAAGTATTATCCTAGATCTTGTCTGAAGAAACATGTCTTTTTTGCATAAGGAATGGAGACACTGAGATGTTCAGACTGGAAATGGAAGCTCATTTCAACACTGTGAAATGCTACAGTTACTGTACTACCCTCTTGGCAGAATTGGTAGCTGCATTGCTTCAAAGGTAAAAGCCCAAGATATGTGATTCAAGATACAGTAAACTTAATTTGCTGCTCTAGCTTGGGGATAAAGACTGTCGCACTCATTTATCCTCATCATGCCAAATTCATATTAGTTATTTTCAGCTCACCATCTACAAAGAACATTATGAAAACATTCAGTAATGTGTTCGACCGGCTCTGTGGTTGGGTTAGGCTGTAACGTTACAAAACAAACATTCTGGTGATATTCTAAAAGTACAGTATGATATTATAATGGATTGCTTCACAATGTTCCCAGATATACGGTATAAACATTAACATGCATTAAGCATTTCTGTTAACATTCCTACAAATTAAAACATTGTAAGAATGCTAAGTAAAAACAAGCAATAAATATTCTGTTAACCTAATATTGTCATACCAGTCAAACCACATAAAATTAGATTTTCCCTATCAGTGTGAATTTTTTACACCAACAATGTAATAATATTGAAATTGGATTAAATTTCTTCCTTTTTAAAATCTGAGCAAGGATTTGAAATGTATGAGCAAATGATTCAGTTGAAGACCCAGTGGCTCTGACCCTTATTCAGAAAGGAAATTATGCAGGAACTGAAGGCACAGTTACTTATGAGTGGTAAACTGAGGGCATCAGATTTGAAAACATAAATATAAATAACATAAATAAACATATGCATGTTAAACACTTATTAAAGTATAATACCAGTGGTATTATCCTCTGTAGTGTCCATTTTCAGTGTTCTATACTACCTGTTCAAAGGGAAAGCTGATGATTTAAAGTCTGTGTCCCATACCACATACTAGCATACTAAATACAGGGGGTTCCCAAAAGTCTCCATACGTAAGGGAAATTAACACTTTTTAGCACAATGTCACAATGTTTTTTTTTCAGATAGCCTTAAAGAGTGCCTCTGACAAAAGAAGAACGTATTGAAATCATTCTCATGGTTGGATCAGGAAGCATGAAGAAACATGGCAAGCACAACACGCACAACACCGTTGCCAAATTATTAACAAATTCAAAAAGACTGGAAGTATTGCAGACCAACCGAGAAGTGGACATCAACGAAGATCCACTGACGATCACAACTGATGTGGCAAACATAGTCCCCTACTGTATGGAGACTTTTGGGACACCTTGTACTATGGTACAATAGTACAGACTTTATGGTAATAGGTAGCCTACAACAGTGTTCAATTTTTTTGCCATACTTTTTGTTATGCTAGTATGCAGTTTGGGACAGATATTTATTCATATTTGCAGCTCCTATACCAGCTCAGTGTGCCGAAACAGAACATCGGCGTACATGTTTGTCACTTGTAGACAGCAGAGATTTGCTCATTCCGACAGACAATAATGCATTTAATGGATGCCGTTTATGTAAAAGCATTTCCCATCAGGAAGACATTAGATTTTTTTTTTTTTTTGTCAAATGGGGGATTTTGCATATCATCTGAAGCCCTCTATTTAGTTTATGAAATTGTTTCACTTTACGAATTTGTTACGAGCACCCCTGTTAAATCTGCTGCCTATAATTGTGGGAACATTTTAGGTATACTTGGTATATTCACAGGATACACAGCATTCTGACCTTTTAGTAATTTCTGCAGAAGACAAAAATGAAGCAACTGTTTATATTTGTTACTGAGCAAAGCACATGAGTCAAAATCACTTTTTTTTTTTGGGGGGTGGGGGGGGGCGGTGCATACAAAGAACCATCATGTTTCCTGTGTTAAAACTCATTAACATTGCGAGAAGGTATGCATGGCATGGCAAATCAACCAAACAAAGCCAAGAACTATAATCCAGGTCAACACAGATGTAAAGATAAGTCCTTGAAAGCTCTGAGTCCTTTGACCCACTCATCTGGTTAGTGATACAAATTTATTTCCAAGCCATATAGTCACCCTGAATATACACAACCATCTGTTCCACAACGCTGCCCTTTAATGCATCCTACAGCACTGCTGCAATCAGCAGGAGCCCTAAAAGTCTGACACATTAAGCTGTGATCAAAGTAATCAGTGACAGATGATTTATATATGTACAATGTGATGATTTCATTAAAAAAAAAATCTTAGATGCCATAAAAGGACAAAATGATGGAAGCATTTTAGGAAAAATGATGAAAGAGAGATTGGGTGAGATTCAGGAATGGTGATATGGACAAGATGGAGACATAAGATGGAAAGGGGAGATATCATGTTCTATGATCATTTAAATCTTATATAATAGCTGTTAAAAATAGCTGTGCTAAAAACACACACACACACACAGACACACACACACACACACACACACACACACACACACACACACACACACACAGAGGCATACACATAGATTGAGAATAAAAGAGGTTGTTACAATCACATGCTCTTGCACATTCCACTTTAGTGTTTCCATGGAAACCCTTTTCCATCGGCATCCTGAACACTTTCCAATCACAGTGAAGAGAACGGTGTGTGAAAACAGGCGCTTCCTCTTTGTCCTCCTTTACTGCACAGTCGTACAAAGAAAAACGCTTATAAAACTGTAATTAGAAAAGGTCAATGCATTTGCATCATGCACTATATTTCACAATATCTTTTTTCTTAATTTATCACACAGGAATATCTGTACAGAGGTCATGCTCTTTTTATATGCTCTTACACTGAATGAATTTTGCAGTCAGTCTGCTCAGCTCTGCACAGTTAAGCAATCATATTTATCCTGATGCTGTTGTTGTGGTTCTGTGCTGTTAGTGAGTGTACTCTCTAGTTACCCGTATTCTCCTGTACACTTATTGTACTCTGCAGCACTTGTTGCTTTACTGAAACTATCCTGTTGTACACTGATGTTGTCTTTCAGTTGTACAGCCAGGGGTGTAGTTTCCGAGGGGGATGTGGGGGAAGTAACCCCCCAGTAATCAGAACTAGCAATTACAACCCCCCAATATTTATACCATGATCAACTGAAACATATGTAGAAGTAATTTATGTTGTAAAATTATTGGTGTTCTGAATCGATTGTGAGTTTGTCATAATAAATCACGTTGCACAAGGTGGTATTGCCCAACTATTGCCTCGCAACACGCACTTGATTGCTGCCGTTTGACTGGGAGAGCACGGGTAGCTTTGAAGATGAAGAGAAGCGTTGCCCAGCAGACTATTTTGCATTGCTGGTCAGAGAGGGACAGTAATAATTAAATAAATAAATAAATAAAACGTACTCAGAAGGAGGTAGGATAATATGGTGTAATCTAGCTAACGACACTCTACATATATTGTAGCTAGCTAGCAATTCATAATTCGTTGCAATTTAGCCATAACTGTCAATATAACAAGTTAGCAAAAAAACAGCCTTTTGTTATGTTAGCTACATTTTATTTGAATAGTTCCCATTATTATCAACAACACGGTTGTTCACACTAAACGATGTGTATAAGTTTTAATCAGTTACAGTGTGCACTCATTTGGTCTGTTATTATGCCCTGTGTAATTTGTTTTAATGAAACAATCATTTGATCATAAATGCTTGTGGACGATAGATAGATAGATTGGGCAGATAGATGGATGGACGGATGAGTAGATAGATAAGCAGAGGATAATTATTTAATGACGCTGCAGATATAACAAAGCTGATTTTTTAAAATTATTATTTAATTAGAAATATCGGGAAGCATATCCATTCACACTTCAACCCCCCCAATGTTCAAACCAAATCTACGCCCATGTGTACAGCTGTTGGCACTTTATGTCATCTGGTGTACAGACCCTCCTGTTCTGTCTTGTGTGTTGCACCGTGTTGTTAAATACACACTATTAAAGGTATAGTCAGTAATTTTGGTGAATTAGTTTATGTTTGGAAAACCAAAATCCAAACAAATACAGCCTTTCCCTTCAATGTTCCCTCTCATACCACACCCACCAAAACATGCATGGCCAATCTGTTGCTAGAATGCCTGAATGTTCCTATTCATTTTGTAGATGAAAACTTAGAAAATGGTCGTGCTTTTTACCATGACAAAAAAAATCTGACAATTAAACTAACTAATTAAAAAATGACTCAAAATCTATGACCGAATATAATGATATTTTCCTCAACAAACAGAAATGAGATGCAAATGTCAGAAATTGATTTTATTTGTGTATTCACTTTGCAATTACAGAATGGGAATTGTTTATTAGCATAAATATTTCAATGTGGTATTTAAGACGTGGGTGAATGCAGACTGGATAAAAAGTGTGACGCAAACTTCTAGAGTTTTCATCACTTCTGTGTTAATCAAGTTAGCCTTTTATTTAGCTAACACTAAGAGCAACGGCAATGTGTATTTGCAAAGCATTCTGGTTCATTTAAGAGGGTATTAAAACCTAGAAAAAGAATGCATTTGCTGTTCGCTGTTTAGTTGAGGAAAATTGCTGTAGCTTTTTAGCAACTAAACCTAAACTAAGCTAAATCACAACACAGCTACAGACACCACCATTAAGCTATTAAAATCTTCCTAGATGGATCCCAAGATAGATGTCAGAGTAACTACGCCATTGAAAACCATGAATGTTAAAATATTTAATGGCTGTAAAATTTCCTGCTTGAACGCTCTAGAAACAGTAGGCCAGTAAGGGATGACGGAGCTGCCATTTGTGCACTGATCAGACTCCAGTTCTGGAACGAGTCATAATATCTGTTGTTTGAAGAAAGTGTGATAGGAAAGAGTTAAGTCTAAGAGGCAGTGGGTGTTAAGTGAAGAGTAGAAGTCCTGATGAGTGATTGCATAAGAGCATGAAGGAACGTTACATAATTGATTTATCCAATTAATACTCATGGCGTGATGAGGCAAACTGAGATATGGTGGCCGCACTAGCTGCCTCAATATAGTCAAACTCCAGCACTGCACCTAACTCGTTTTAACAGATTTCTGAGAATATCTTTGCTCTTTCATTGAAATAGCTGACTGTGATTTGGGTAGATGGGACTGATCCAACATTCAACATCCATTGTAATATACAATAATATAATTTGTATGGACACAATTAATCAGAGTCTATAGGTCCACTGAATTGTGTCAGACAACACAGTTTTACTATACAGTAAATATGCCAAGAAGTATTGATATGGTATAGTAATATTGATTATTTATTTTAGATTGGTTACTTATTTTATATCAAAAGATGATTATAAGACTAACATTTCATAAATCCTGTGGCCATGCTGGAACAACATCAGTTGCGTTTAGTCCTCCCATTTCAGATTTAAAGTCCATTACGTAGTTTTTAAGTGTGAAAAGTTTGTCATTTTTGGTGAAGTTCTCCACAACTTCTGACTGCTGTCAATTATATAACTGTTTAGAGAAGAATCTCTGGTCTCTGTGGCACCCCAGGTTCTGTAAGAAACAAAGATTTATGTGGACCACCAACATCCAACCAATCAGGACAAGTAGGCGATTCTACTTGCCTGTCAATTCATAGAGCGCTCCCTCAGGTGTTCTAGCCTACGTTTTGGAGTGCTCACTGAAGGAAAGGGCTGTATTTGTTTGAATTTAATATTTCAAAAGACCTTGCTTCCATCCAATTCACAGATCACACCTTTAATGCATAATAACGCCTGTAAATATTTCACTTTGAAACAGCTAGCTTCAACTAACCTCTGACTGAATCACTGACTAAACTTTTAAATAATAAAAAGAACCTCTAATGTGTTTACCAGTGAACAAAGCTACATTTTGTTATCACATTAACACTGCTTAACTATCCATTAAACACTTTAGTGCTCTTACTGTAAATTGCTTCTTATGAATAAACTGTCGACTAAATTAAAACATCCTGATACAGCAATTTGATACACCAGAAAACTGGCTGTATTGCCTGTCCTAAAAGCACATGTCCTATGACTTATGCAATAGTCCAGTGGTCACCTATGGAAATGTTTACATACTTTCTCATCTCTCATCTGCAAAGAAAGTTAGAAAGTGCATTAGTTAGACAGAGCTGCTTCCCGATGTATAGGAAATCAATGACCTACTCATTAGAGCAAATGTTATGGGCCAATGAGTCTCTGAATCATCTCTTTAATAAAAAGGACATCATTATTTAGTCTACATAATCTCAGTCATATTTACATTCTGCCATGCATTTATCTTCTCATGCAGTAAAAAAAATTTCAACCCTGTAACTCAGTTACACATCTCAGATTTTTCCTGCCTCCTGCTGCAAACATGTGTGGTGTAAATCGGTGGTACCTGGGGGCTCTGTGCTGGGAAACTAACGACGTAGTCCATATTAAAACAGCAGGAGCACCAGCCTCTAAAACATTATTGCTTCTTCTGATGTACCTAAGATTAACACCATCAATAAAGCAAACTTACTATAGGAACATTCTCCAAAGGCAAGACAGCAAATAAAATGAACTACGGCAGCTTATGAAGGACAGACTCCCTGCCTGGTTAAGGCCAAAATGGAAGGAGTTGATTAGAGCGAATGTTTGAGGCTGCTGGTTAAGAGATCAGTTCAGCTTTCATCTCCATCATTTTATTTAACATTTAGCTTCAGCCTACGTTGGGTGAGTCAGGTCAGATCAGGCTACACCGACTAACATTACTGTAGTATTAGCAAGCGGATGCATGAGGAGAGCGGATCTCAATATCTAGAGCAGAAATGATTCAGAGGACTGTTATCACTTCATGTTAGCCTCTGTTTTAATCAGATACAGTCTGAGCGCATGGGACTGTGATTGCATGGCACCCAGCAAAAAAGTTGCGTGAGCGGGTTGTCGTTACTTTCATGTAGGTGGGAGCGGGCAGTCAGATATGAAGCTCATGGGAAAAAGAAAGGCCATGTTCATTAAGCGTGTTGGACGCAGAGCATTGCTTGCGTGATGCTGTACTAAGGATTTACTGTGTTCAGAAATAAAAGTGTCAGTTAATACTTCACTCTGCTTATGGTCGATGTGGTTTAAATGACAAAATAATTTGTTTATATCTTGGGAAATAAAACCAGCTACCTTTGTGATGAAATAAAAGCACACAAAAATAACTGCAGGAGTGGGTGGGAGTGGGACTAAAACAGTCCCATTCAAATGTGCACATGATCTTGAAGGTTGCAATCTGACTGGCTCTCTGCACTACCATGTATACGCACTTCTCTCTGTCATTTTCTACAGAAAAACAAAGATATATAAAACAAGATAGAGTCAGTGGACTGAAAACAGTTCACAGAATTCCCAAATTAAAGGCTATTAAGAGTTTTGTGTGAAGCACTTGGCATTGTGTAAACAAGACAATCTTGAAGGGTTATGGGAAAGTCAAAATGCCTCTTTCATCTTTTGGCCATGTTTAGTGACAAAATGTACCTATAATGTTACTGCAACATTTTTAGTTATGTTACAGGGGTATTCTGTGGGATGAAACTATGGTACGTGTACATACATTTTGGGCTAAAAAAGAAAAGAAAAGAAAAAGTACTACTTTTTGTTAATTTTGCTACATTACATTGTCTTAGCACCTGTCATATACATTACTGAACACTCTGATAACATTTTATTGTCTAAACCAAGACCAGTTCCAGTCTTGATCAACTACTGGTCTAATGAAACAGTCCTAGAGTAAACTAAAAAAATGATTTGATGGAAAAATCACCATGCTGTATCCAAACCGCTTTAAAGAGGCCTGACAACAATCCGAAATCAATACAAAAGACTTCCTCTCTACACAACTGAACACTAGGCTCAGTGTGCGTCTACTGCAGCTTTCTGGAGGCTTTCAGCATGTTCTGCTGTTTATCTCTGAAGTTCCCCATAAAGCTGAAAAATCTGTTCCCATGGAGAGCAGTACAGTCGAGTCAATGCCAGACAGTTCGGACCAAGAATTAGTGAAATGAAAAAAGCATGTGAGAGAAATAAGCAAATGAAGAGAGAGACAGAGAGAGAGACAGAGAGCGCGTGAGAGAGAAGGAGAGTGAGCGAAAAGCATTTTTCGGCCCAGAGGCCAGTGAAAAGCGGTTGTCATGGAAGCATGTTACCCATGACCCAGTTGAGCGCAGTTGACTGTCTCAGCGTTGCCACAGTTTCCACACACTTCCCACACACATGTACCCCAAGGGTGTGTGTGAGAGAGCGAGAGTGTCAGTGTGAGAGAGATGGATACAGCACAAGAGAGAGAAAGAGCGAGGCAAAATGTATATGTGTGTGAGCTTGACACTGGTAAATAAGTAGTAATAAACAGCAGAGGGTAACCATCCACTGGGTGTGTCTAAACCGTGAATGATGTCTGCGTAGACTGTATCTGGGATCATAAAAGTCCTTATCCCATAATCCTGTTCATCATCTCTGTCAACAGAATATAAACCACTGTCAGAACGGTTTGTGGACAAATAATGTATCCATGTCATTTTATATCAGACCAAGAACAACAGCACTACCAATGGTATGAAGTACAAAGTTACGATGAAATTTCTACCCACTACTTAGCAAATGGAAGCCATTAAAAGGTTTGTCCTAATACAATTGTACAACCTGGCCTAATGGCTGGCATGTATAAGGAATAAAACACGACCAGGCATTCTGAGGAGGCCTAATGAGAGGAACATTACCACACTGAAAGTGATTATTTTCCAATAACAACAAGTCCCAAAGTTTTTCCCTTATTTTTTTACACAGATGGTGTGGGTGTGTGGGTTCGGGTGGGGGAAGGCAAGATGGTGCCTTTTTGCTTTTCAGCCCCTGCTCCCCCAGATATTTTGTGAACGGGTCCCCAAATGTCTTTCTTTGTTGCTTTCATCAGAAGTGCGGCTCTGTGTCGTTCTACTAGCGTGAACGCAAGGTAAGCATTGCCCAGCTGTTGTACAATCACACAGCTATCTAAATCCATCTATGAAAATGCAGCTGAAGCACTGACTGACTTCAATGATAATTAATTGACTTTCCACTGTATGGTTAACAACGTAGCATAAAAACAAACATCTTTACTCAAGTGGAAGTGAATATTTAAAGGGCAAACATATATCTGCCAAAGGCTATTCCTTTTTTAGGAGTCATGCATATTAATTTGCAGGCCAGTTTTCTTCCTGGGAAAGAATTCTCTCTCAACCGACAGAAACACTGAAGCACTGTCAAATACATCGGTTCAAGCTGTTGGAACATCGCCATGGCTCTTTGTCCTGATGGATCATGGTCTGTGCTTCTGTGTAATTTGCAATCAGCAAAAGAATGTGCCCTATCTAGAACACACTATTAACCACAGATTGAACAGATCACCACACATTAGGATATATTCTGAAGTAGTGGTGGATCAGTATAACAATAGTGTTGAGTTGTGTACAAGTAGATTTGAGACTGTGGTAGAAATATTTTAACTGGTTGAAACTGTAATACTGTTTTGGCCACAACAGAGCACATGAGACTCAGAAGGACACTAGTTAGATCGGACAGGAATCAGCAACAAAACTGTATTTTGAATTTTTTTTTTTTTTTTTAGCTTGTATCTAACTAGCTAGGTTGATGCTATAGATGATTACTTAAAGCTAAATTATATAACTAGCCACCATTTTATGAATCTGGCTGAAGACAGAAGCAATAATCCCATTAAAAATGTTTTTTTTTCTCCCACTGGTACTGTTATAAAATGTGGTATTTATCGCTCTAGAAGAGAGTTTTGGCGACTCCGTTTTCTGTGATGATTTTCTTGATGTACATCTTAAGAAACGCACACTATAATTTTTTTTACCTACCTGACTATAAATTCAATCCCAATACAAGTCCTGAAATCCTGACCTCACTTGGGTGTTATATCTCTTGCTAACATGCTGTTAGCTTTCTACATTCCCAAACAATCCTATTTCATACATATTCCCTCTGAGGTATCACTTAGGCATGCTTATGCATAAGGTATGCTTATCCTTAAAAAACAGTATGCTAGTACATATTATATGATGATTATATGATAGTCAGCTTTTCTCATCACAACATACCATCATATACCATAGTCATTCTTACAATAATTTGCGTAATTTTGAGACATTTTACGAATATATATCCTCATGTGTAATCGTCTTAGGAAAGAACAGACTTGATGTTGATCATGAGTTTTTCACTATTAATGTAAATAGGGCATAATAAATGATTCTGTGCACTGCAAAAAAAGAAAAAATTGCAGCAATCTAATATCGAATGTTTAAATCTATAAATGTCTAGGGCCAGTTTGTAAGAACAGAGGTACAGAAGTGTACACTAGCACCAGATACTTTTTGCCACGCTTGACAGCAAAGTCAAGTGAGGAACTTACATGACGGACAGCAAAGGCCATCTTTCCAGTCCAGTGAGGATGGCCAGTGATAACTGCAGCAGCGTATTAGAAGTGTTGACCTAGTTACCCATAAACCCTGACAGCTTTCCAAAGTAATCCCCCATACTATTAAACATTATTAAAAAATATACACATAATTCAATATGTTTACATTGTTATAATTAGACATTATTAGAATTCCACTTATCTAATATATAAACAATTTTAAATCATGCACGTGTAATACAAATTCTTTCTTATAGACCATGTTTGATTTAGTTTACCTCTACATGATAATTAATACATTAACTAACAAATATGTACTAACGTACTTAAGGTGGTCGTTATTCACGCGTGAATTCATAAGACTCACGTCATAGTTAAGGTTAGCGCTTCATTAGTTCATGATTAGAACATGCCTTAACTCATCATTAAGTAAGTATTAATTCAGGTATTAGTGCATGCTTATTCATATTACCTTGAACATATTACCAACTAAATTTGGGTTTTGATTTTTGACATAGGCATAAAAACAAGTTTCTTGCTCAATGAGGCAGGTATCTTGTTTATCAAACAGGAAATCACACTTCATGCTTCTGTGCAACTGTGTTTCTGTACATGAGGCTCATGCTCCAACCACACATTACATTACTGCATAGTGAATAAAGAATAACTTGATACTATCTCTGTAGCACAAAACCCTTTGCTTAGTAGACTACTCTAAGTGCATGCTGAACTGTTTTACTTGCTTTATCTTCACTGTTGTCTGGGTCTGGATGCATCAATTTATAATGATAGAGGTTACAAGCCGATTCCAAACAGGCTTGCTGAAGGACAGACTGCGTTTAATAAATGGCTGTAATTAAGTACAAAGTGTTTAAAGTGGTGCCCCTCTCAGCACCATCAAGCCAGACTGATCAATGGCCCATCCTGTGGTTTTAGTCCCAGTACTGTAGGAGTGTGTATATGTGTGCGGGTGTGACCTCTAGCTCTTCATCTGCCATTCTGTCTACATTCATCAATGCAGCCAGTCTCAAACAGCTGTTCGGGTCACCACTCTTTCACCCTGCCTTCACCCCTGCTCCTACACACACACACACACACACACACACACACACACACTCACACACACACACACAGGACTGGGCAGTCATTTGAAAAAGAAAAAAAAAGCTCTGCAATTAGTATTTAGAAACTTTTTCGTTTTGTATTTTCAAAAATGCCAGCAACAATGGCAAAAATGGCACTAGCACTACTATGCACTAATAAGCAATTTAGTTTCAATCCGGCACGTTCCAAAATGTATACTACTGTTACTGTCAGTGTTAAAAAGGTTTCACATCATCCGTATTGTCTTTTATTATCGATCATGCTTTTCACTATTTAGCAAGGTGGACACTAGCAGTCACTATGATATAATCCTGGAGTGATCTTAAGCTCTTGTCAACAGAAAGAGAAAAAATATAACAGCAGGTTAGCATTTGTGGAACAGCAATATTTAAGAAACCAGATAGTATAACTGATCAACCCTTTAGAATTTAGTGATACTATCAGTGTGGTTTCTGAAAGATTCCTAGCATTAGCTATCGTTTACCAGAATGGTAACATTAGCCGTGTCAACTGAAGTGGCAATACAGATTACATGTCTCTTTTTACAAAAAGGATTTCTGTATTTTGACTACAGTTGCAGTAACTTGAAATGTATTTCCTTAACAACTAGCCCGGTCTTTCTATCTTGACCACTGGCAACACAACAGAGAGAACTGGAAACAATGCAAATACACAAAGATCCTGTCCAACATAGAACTTCTTCTCATTACTGCTGGTCTGAGCCATGGCATGGCAAACGTTCAACACTTCATCTTATGTAAGGAGGTGTTTCATGCCAGCCACTTTAATTAAGCACTGAAATAACACAGGCTTGGTTTAATAGATGCTCAATAGTGATAGTGAATCCAACGTGATCTATGTTAAAGTTCTGAAAAAGACAAAAGGTTAAAGGTAAGGTTATTTAAGTCAGAATATTTAGGGTACCTATTAAAATAGTTTGGACTTTTCTTATTGTTCTGTTTCCTCATTAAAACGTGATGGGAAACTAAGACTGTAAGTCATAGAAACCAACATATTTTTGGCCATATCTTGAGAACCGTGAGGAACATGTTTATTTTTCCCTTATTCCTTGGTTTTTGTGTGAACAAAATCACACTTTGGACACTATGCAAAACCAAATTTTGTGAACTAGTCCTAGGATTTTTTGGCATATCTTCATGAAATTGGTTTCAAATTACAGCGTACAAACCTCAATAATTATCAAAAATGATTTCTAAACAATATGGCTGCCACATGCCAATGAATCCTAGTGGGACAGTGCTTAGTTTATTCAAATATCCATAACTCATGACTGGTTGAATGCATTCGCATTGAACTTGAAAGCCATATTAAAAACCAGATTCTGAGAATGTCTGCAAAGTTTGGGGAGTGGTCATCTAAAGAGGATGAGGTTAAATTTAGATAAGTGATTCTCATAAACGCTAAGTGCAATCAAGCTGGAATTTGCTAGACTGCATCTTTGTCCTAATATGTAAAAGAATTTCTAGTGAGGAATTGATTTCTTCAACAACATAAGCATCATTGGTCAAACAGCATTTAGAGATTAGAATTGAGCTATCATCACAAAACTGGCAAAAACTGGTAATGGGGTGCTTGGACCACACAGATCTTTGCCTGCACCTATATGCTTTTGTATTTGGTATATATATATATATATATATATATATATATATATATATATATATATATATATATATATATATATATATATATATATATATATATATATATATATATATATCTGCTTAGAGAACTAAAAACTGTTTTGGGTCATGGCTTTGGAGGGAGGGGCTGCAACTGTTTGAACTTTGACAATTAAAATGTTCCAGCTAACTTCCATCAAAATTGTTGACTAAACATTAGGTTTAGTAAGCAGGCCTTGAGTGCCTTGGATTTTTTGTACCTATAAACCTTTTAGCACTAAAACTCTTTGAAGTTTTGCTTTTGAGTTTCTCACGGTATCTCTGAACTAATACTTGTGAACCATCAATAAACTGTGGAGCATTTGGCACACCATGCTAACATATGCTATTGTAAGGGTTTCAGAAATCTTTACAATGGCAAAAATGACTAGTGCTCCTTGCAGACAGCCTTTTTTTGGATGCTTCACATTTAAACATCCACAGTCTCCACATAAAATCTCAGAAAGCTAGCTCGAGGGCCACTGAAGCCTCGTACAGAACGCCTGTTCAGCTGTGAGTGGGAGGAAGTTGCCATTTTTAGCTCCTTCTTGGCTTAACACACGGTCGGCTATAGCAGAGCTTCTCCTCCACAACCATGAGGTGTAATCGCACAAGTGTTGCGAGCCAGAGAACAACTCAATGCAATGTCAAACTTTTAGCCTAAAACTTTGTTACTAACAGGGTGATGAGTGAGGTTTGTGGTTTATGGTTGGTGTGTTCATGTTCTCCAACCCAGCATTTATAGGAATTCTTTCAGATTTCATACAAAGTCATAAGAAAAGCTATGAAAGCTTTGCCCTAGCTTGAACCATTTGTAATTCTTGTGAATATTCAAAATTGAGGTTGCTTAGCTTCTCAGAAAATTGTTAAACAACTGGGCTGGGTGTGTCTCAATGAAAAGAGGTGCACTGTCTGTTTTCCTCCTTGTCTCTTAAATGAAGAGATTCTGAACTGTGGTAAAAGAGTGAGGTTGGCAGATTGTGCACCAGTAGGCCCGATGGAGAGAATCCATAAGTAGGGAGAAGCCTGGCATAATACAGGAACTGGGCGTGCTGTGCCAACCTGCCTGCTACTGCTATTCATACCAACACACACTATAGTCATGCACACACACACATACAACACATAGTTAAACACTCATGAGTGTGCAGTGGCAGATGGAGTCTGTCAGCGTGCCCCTGAGCGAGATGTTCCAAATTAGAGGCACATGAGGCCCTCCTCTCTCTCTCTCTCTCTCTCTCTCTCTCTCTCTCTCACACCTCTCTGTTTGTCGCTCTCTCTTTTGTGTGTGTGATCTCTCAAAAGCTCCCAGAATCCCACACACATTCAAAATAGAGAGAAAGATGGGCAAAAAAATAGGAACAGGGCAGAAAAACAGGGTTCCTTCATAAGCTCAATTAAAGAAGATGAAGAAATGGACAACAGCAAAAGGAAAGGCAGAGGGGGCAAGTGATGGAGGAAAAGATCTTTAACTCGGACTAAACTGTGACTTTTCAAAATCGTCTTCCAGTGGACTGTAATTATGAGCAAATCATTGTCAGCCCATCCCATGTTTAAATGATTTAGTGATTACTGGTCACACACACTCGGCTCTGTGACAAATTTGGCTAACAAATAGATATATGGCCACTGAGTTGTGGAAGAGTTTGTGACAATATACATATATATATATATATATATATATACAACACCCCACATTCGCATTCTCTTCTACAGGATCATCCTCTATTCACAACACTGATGTAATAGGTGCAACGAATATAATGCTGCCATTCTCCTGTGTTGTGTGGCCTCGCTCCCTCCCTCTACCTTCCTCTCATCACAGTGATGATGTAATCCCCCTCAGCACCTACACTAGCAAAGGAGTGTATATGAAAGGGCAAACATGAGTTATGCAAGAGAAGGAAGTGACATTCAGATTTTAACAAAGAGAAGACCTCAAAACAAGAAGAGCAAGAGATGGAGAGAAAAAAGAAGAAGAAATATAAAGCAGCAAGAGCTCGTCCTAATGCCAGATAATGTCACATCTTTTCAGGTGCTACAGTTGGGCTGACACTGTATTAAGCAATGGCACATGGTCTGTTGATTCACTGTTTGTACATATTTTTGTAGGCAGTCCAGTGAGTCATCTGAGATCAGCTAGCATAAATCATAAAAAAAATATCAGTACTACTATATATACTTCCATAGTGAACCAGGCCAGCAGTCAGAAAGTGCTGTAATTTTCAGAGAGTTCAGTGTTAGTATTAAGGACAGTAGTCAGTCAGTGGTTAAGGCTCTTAATTGGAAGGTTTTGAACCTGAAAGCCACTGTTGGGCTCTCAATTGCTAATTTGCTTCTATTTACTCTCAATTTCTTTGGATAAAAGCCTCTGTCAATTAAAGCCTGTGCTCTGACCACAACTGTTTAACATGATCTGATCTACAAAATTAGTTTTCTGAATCCTTGCCATAAATCTCACCAATACAACAACAGCATCAGGTTTAATCACTTCTTACCTGTTCCTTTTTCTTAGCTTCCCACAACTGTTTTACACAAAGCAGTTAAGGTACAATCACAAGTAATTACTCATGTAAGTAAACCAATATTGCTACTCAGATAAGCGATATAAATTGCCCAGTGCTTACACATTAGATTTATACTTTAAAGATTCTTAAAATATAATCAATATGGTGGCTAAGGCTGCACAATAATAAATCCAGTTTATTTGGCTCAGTAGTGAAATCACTATAATTATTCAGGCAATTCTGGACCATAACAGTTGCACTTGTATTGTTTTAAATAGACAGAAAGATTTACAATGTAATGAAATGAATTAAGGTTTGAAATAAAAAAAGTTAATGTGTTACCACAGAAAGCAATTAAATGGACAGTTAAAACATATAAACAGCAAGTTTATGATTTAATGCACAAATCAATAAAATGTTTAATATCTAATGTTAGTCAATTAGCTAACTTGACCTAAGCTCACCATTCTTTTATGTTAAATTATGTTAAATTCATTAAGGAAACCCAAATTCATAATCACATAATCACAATTAAAATATGATTAATTGAGCAAAAGCACTGTTGGCGAATTCTGCCTCATTATAGAAATCATCAATATTCTTTAAAAAAAAAAAAAAAAAAAGGAAAAAAAAAAAGAATACATCACTGTGATCAGAGTGAATAAAGATTCTTTGGCTAAATGGTCTGATGATAAGTTCAGATCTACTGACTGATTTTAATAATCATGGGGGGTGGGGGTGGGGGGAATGACTGAGGTTACACCGATTTGGGACTGTGTTCATTTCCACTGTGTGCATTTTATTTATTTATTTATTTATTTATTTGCAAGGATGTTACAAGTGGTACTCGATGTGACCGACTTCGAGATGAGCCAAAACTCTGTACACACTGTAGCTTTTAATAGAATTACAAAAAGTGCCATAGGTTTTTCTACATGAACACACACTGTACATGAACACATGAACAGGCAGTGCGACGGTGTAGTGAAAGGGTGCGGCTGAGGACGACTCCACTACATATGTTCATTTGTCCATTAAGCATAGGAAATACTCAAGAGAATACTTGACCGTAGGAGTCTCGTATTAATTTCTGTGCACAAAAGGAGTCGAGCAACAAAAGAAGGGCTAAAATGTTACATATTGAACCAAAGTGCTTGAGTAAAATCAATCAAAGCTGGAGGTGAAGAAGGGGGGCAGGGATGCTCCAGTGCACTTGAGACCTTATAGATAGATAGATAGATAGATAAATAGATAGATAGATAGATAGATAGATAGATAGATAGATAGATAGATAGGTTTATAACTATAAGGATGAGGTGTTCAGACTGAAATCTTGGTTGATTTCCCAAAAGCACCACCATACACACACATAAACACACACTAACGTGTACTGCATAATAGAGTAACATTATAGATCGGGTGCGTCCATTCATTTTAGTCTGATTTATTCCAAAAACAAAGAGGAATTGATCTTTCTACAATCTGATATAATATACATTGTCAATCCTTCATGCGTTCACAATTCACACGTACACCAACCCACACCCATATCCACACACACACACACACACACACACACACACACACACACCCCTCTATTAAAAAGCCTCTATTATAATTTCCTTTATGTAATAATTTAGGGTAACACTATATGATCAGGTGTGTTTCAGTGTCTGATGCGTTTTTGTCTCATCGATTCCTTCCTCATGAATTCCTTCCCTTTTCATCCAACGACAACCTGGAAACTTGACATCGAAGCATTAATGGCGATTAATTCAGTCACTTGCTGACAGTAATATGAAACACTGTTATAGCACAGCTTGTGGAAACCGCACGGTTATACTCACTTAATCCTGCCATAACAATGTAATGAATAATTAAAAAAAAAAAAAAAAAAAACACCAACAACAAAAACAACGATTGAGGCTGTAAGGGTAAACAATGTAAATAACGTAAACAACACCTCGGGGAAAATGCGACACTACAGCCTTCACATAAAAAAACCACCGACTACAGCGACACAAACACTCCAAATACTTCTTAACACGGATTTACCTGAACAATTATCTCAATCAGAATTAACCTGCAGGCTATCAAACACGACATCTTTCATCAATTGCAGGATTTTACTGCTGCACCGCTTTGACAAGTCACCATCACTTGGCGTGTGCACGCGCTCTTCACTGATGCAGAAGGAAAACATTACGTCAGTGCTAAACCAAACCAGTACCGTGACCTTTTTTTTTTTTTTTTGTTCTTTTTTCTTTCACCGAATCAACAATTAGAAATAACAGAATAATTATAACGAGTACTATGAAACACTGCATTGATAAAGCACCGCACTGGGCTCAGTGATGCTGAAGGGCGCGCGGCTTTCTGTCTGCTCGACCGGCGCGCACGCGACAAACGCTCAATATGGACGAATGAACAAATGTTTGTTTGTTTTTTTAGGGGGGGGGGAAAAACAGAGGAGAAGTCATTTTCTGTACCTTTGCTCTCCTCCCTTTCATCCTGATTCTCCTCGCTCGTCGCCTCCATAACTGGTTTCGTTCCATCCATTTGGAGAATCCTCACCAACACTTTACTGCTCAGTGGATTCGCGCGCGCCCCTCTCGCTCTCTCTCTCTCTCTCTCTCTCTTTCTCGCTCTCTCTCGCTCTGTCTAGCTCTCTCTCTCTCTCGCTCTCTCTCTCTCTCTCTCTCTCTCTCTCTCTCTCTCTCTCCCTGCACACACAATCCTTCTCGAAGATGTGACGTGCTGTCAGATCGGATTTAGCCTGTTTGGGAGCAATAGTCTACTATTAGTCTACCCCTAATGCATACATTCTAGTTAATGCTTAATAGTATTAGATAACAATAGCCTAGCTTAGTGTCATATCGGAATATACACATCATCAAGGACCGCATTGTAGCTTTGAGATATACAGGCATATGCTATTGAACTACTTTAGTGACATCTAGTTTTGTATGCACACTACATGCATGTTTATACTACGTATAACTGTAGATATATGCAATAGTCTAAGGGCTAAAACCTAATATCTATTAATAGCTTGACAAAGCAACTATTAGGGTTGAGGAATGCATTATATAATGAGGTCTTGGTGGCAAACTAACAAACACACACACACACACACACACACACACACACTTAAAGACAGACAAAGCTGGTAATGTTCCACTACGTTCATGTCGCGTTTACACCTAATACCAAATATGGTAAACAGGAAAGTTGTAATCATTCTTTCAAACCAAAAATCACTAAACCTACAGTTCTGTTGTCTGTCCTTTTGTGTAAGTTGTATTTGTACTTAATTGGACAATTTGTACTTAGTCTATCTATTTTTAGCTATTTTTTTTAGAAACAGGATGAAAGAGTAAATAATTCACCTCATTTGTGTTCATTACACCAATTACTGTTAATTTCACATGCATCTTCTCAATAAGTGCCCATGACATGTTTATGGATGTCAGAGATCAAATCTAGAGTGTCTTTTACTCTGTGTAATCACCTGACAACACTGTCAGGTGTTGCATGAATCTAAAGTCTGGGTTAGAAAAAAAATAGCCTCAGCCTAACTTCTTCATACCATGAACAGTACAGTTTCTGTGTATTTTTTCTTACAACCATTGGCGGTACTGTTGCGCTTGGTTCAGCAAAAGCCCAACATAATCTGCTTTATGACATTTGCTTTATATAAATATCCAATGATGTTTGTGTACACAGCTGCATATGGCAAATTATATGAACAAAAATTGTAAATTATGCATGTTTAATTCATATTCTTTCAGCATGTTTGATTTAGTTTACCTCTACATGTTTATTAATACATTAACTAAAAAACATGTACTCACGTACTTGAGGTGGTCGTTATTCACGCATGAATTCATAAGACTCACGTCGTAATTAAGGTTAGCTCTTCATTAGTTCATGATTAGTACATGCCTTAACTCATCATTAGTTCATATTTAAGTAAGTATTAATTCAGGTATTAGTGCATGATTGTTCATGTACTGTTATTACTGTTATTGTAAAGTGTTACCATATACTGTTGAATTGTTTTATATATTTTATATATTGTTATATCTACTAGTAGTCTATTCTACTAACATATAGGCATACTTCATAAGGTTTTTAAATTTAGACATATGCAAATGATATAGTTTGGTACTATATAGTCCTAAATGCATACTAATAGTCTAGTATTGTAGCATAATATATTCTATCCATGGTAGTCTAGTGTGTTGCCATGTAGTCTTATACTGTATGCATATATTATAATTTAGTAGTGTAATATATAGTGTTATGTATAGTGTCTTATATAGTTGTATCTCTCTCTGTCCCTCTCTTTCGTACATGGTCGACTTTAGACTAGGTATACAAAATGCACTGAAAAGTAAACCAACAGAACTAAACCACTCAAGAGAAGTTTATGAGAGAAAAGTACTCTTTATATCCAAAAATGTCCAGTGATATGTGCCATTATGAGCAAACTGGGACAACAGTTTGTGTCCACAATACTCTATTTTCTAATAATAAACCATGCACTCAAACAAAAAGATGCCTTCTGCCCTGAATCCTCTTAAACAGTATTAAATATCATGCACGTGGACTTACTCTACCTTTGATGGATGCGTCAGGCCTTACACAGGCGTACGTCCAAGCACAGCTGGCTAGGGGGAAGAAGGAGTCACTGTAATCCCTTAACATCATCATTACCATTTAAGGTGACTTATCAGCTCGAAGAGGACACGAGCCCATATTTTATTAGGAGCAGACATTCTAGAGAAAAGGCAATGATTTTACAGCTGTACAAAAACGCTATTACGTTATATCATCAAGTTTATGTTTGAGACAGATGGGAGTGATCACGGGTCAGCACTAATGCTTCGTTATTCTGAGGTCAGACACAAGGTTAGAGGAGAAGTGAAGTGCATTAGCCTTAAGCCTTTTTTTAAAGCTCAATAATAAATCGTCATCACCTCATACCATAAACCTTCTCAGATACACTAAGAGAAGACGTAAACACCAACAGATGAACATATAACATATGGAGAATGACTATAACCGTAAGAGCCAGTTTAAACAGCATAATGTGTGCGTATAGACTAAAGACCACTCAGACATTTATCTTGTCAGATGTCTGGGCACTATTGTATATGTAATTATTGTAAATTAAATGTAAGATAGGGCTTCGCCATTAATATAAAGAGGTTATCTTGTTACAGCTGTCAAATTTTAAGACCGGTTTATATACCAAGATATATGCCTGTGTGATAAAGACTGTCCTAATTGCTGTCTGCTGAAAGACAGGTTTAAAAGCTAAAGTGACTCATGGAGTGCAGTTATTTTTGTGCTGTTTTCACCTTTTGTAAGCATGAAAAATATATTATATATCAATCATATACTAATTCTTTTCAGTGGCATTATTTTTAGAAATAGAATGCATCCTCATATTTGGGATGTTTGTGTTATTATAATATATGCCGTTTCAGAATGTAACATCAGGGCAAACTCATTGAAATAAGCAGCCTATCAGCTATGCTGTAATTGATTTTCATTCCAAGGGGGGCGGGGCTGAGGACGCCACAGTCAACTGCGCAATGACACAACCGCATAATCGTAATTGCAGATAAACCTCTTGTGTTGTAGCTGAGGGACAGCAAAGGGACAGCATTAAGAAAGCCTCAGCTGTTTGTAGTCACACACACACAAACACACACACACACACACACACACACACACACACACACACACACACACACACACACAATGATGCCTCAGCTAGGGTTGGATTAAAAAAATATGTCATAATAACTGTACATTGTAATATTATTTATTTAGCCCAATAGTCCTGTTATATACCTGTGAGTTCTGTGCATATTGCCTTTGTTCTGGAATCATTTTTCCAGAACTTTTGTGGCTTATCTCTGTACTTTTTTGCAAATACCAATCTGGAATTCTTACTGCTGATGAGTGGTTTGCATCTTGTGGTATGGCCTCTATATTTCTGCTCTCAAAGTCTTCTTTGAATGGTGGATTGTGATACCTTCACCCCTGCCCTGTGGAGGTTGTTGGTGATGTCACTGACTGTTGTTTTCGGGTTTTCAGCTCTCACAATGTTCCTGTCATCAGCTGTTGTTGTTTTCCTTGGCCGACCCGTTCGGTGTCTGTTGCTCAGTACACCAGTGGTTTCTTTCATTTTCAGGACACTCCAAATTGTTGTATTGGCTATGCCCAATGTTTGTGCAGTGCTTCTGATTGATTTCCCTTCTTTTCTCAGCTTCAAAATGGCTTGCTTTTCTCCCATAGACAGCTCTCTGATCTTTATGTTGGTTTATCCTTTATAACAACAAATGCAGTCTTCACAGGTGAAACTGAAGAGCAGATGTTCAGAGCTATTTATTGTTTAAACAATCAATCTAACAGGACACACCTGGGTAACAAGAAACACCAGTCAGTCACGTGTTCCAATATTTTTGATTGCCTACAAATTGCGTGGTCTGATACTAAATGTGCTATGTTCTATGTCGTTTCACACATCTACATATAAATACCAGGAAATAAAAGCGGAAATTCTAAACTCTTTTCTCATATTCATCTTGATCTCAAACCCAATGTTTTCAGTCTACAGCAAAAACAATTGAATTGGCCTTGCCGTTCCAATAGTTTCGGAGGGGACTGTATAAGCCAACAGATTCTGATGAAAATATACATAACCGGTAATTAATTAACTGACATATAATTCAGAGCACAATGACACCAGTTAAAGACGGGGTGGCAGAGAGGTTGAGGGAGCGAGACAAGAGAAAGGTGAGAAATGATAAGCTCACGAAAGGACCAGGGATCGATTTCATGAATCATTTGCAGAGAGTTATGATGCGATTGATGATGAAGGGGCTATAACATGCCAGGAATGTATGTCTCAGAGTAGCTTTCTTCATATAAAGGTTAACTCTTATACTTAGTTTACATTTACATTTACATTTTTTCCCCAGGGAAGCCTGGCCTTTACAGTCATTCAGACCTTTCTTAGTCTAATACATGTGCCACAGATTTCAAAGTAAGTTTTCTCAGATTATCATATGCAGATTTTTTTTTTATGCAAATAAAACCACTAGTTGTCATATGTCTCCTATTATGTTGTAATTAAATATCTTAGGGATTTCAGAAAACTCCAGTTTTTGCTTGTGTTTCCTCATTTGTAAGTTGCTTTGGATAAAAGTGTCTGCTAAATGAATAAAATGTAAGTGTAAAATGGAATACTGGAATAATTTCAGGGGGAAAAAATATTATGGTCGTTATGATTGCTATTAATTGTCATTTTAAATGATTATGTATATTTAATATGAATTTGCTGACTTGGTCACATCTACCACAGTCTGTCTCTTTCAGCTTTCAGCACAGGTTTTTGGGGTTTTTTTCTCCCATGGTGATAGATGGCAAAGGGATTTTATATGTAACCTCATGTTTTGCATGTAACCTCAAAGGAATGCATTATTGGAGACTAAAAATAAAGAAAGTGAACTTATTTGCATGTATTGTATTTTTTTTTTTTTTTTTGTGCGAATACTTTTGCCATGTGTTTTTGAATGAAAACTTGAAGTATTTTCTCTTACTATTTGAGTGGACAATTTCATTGTTTTCATGGTTGTCATCTTTTATGCTGTATAGCATGTTAACAGTAGGCTTATAACAATTTCATATTAGCTTATTATGATACAGTGATACCAGTATATCATCTTTCCCCATAAACACTGCCTATGAACATACTATACTTAAAGCAGCAAAGATATCTCTCCACCAAGGACAACACCTAACTGTTGGTTCCACTTCAACCAAGTTACACCTCACTTTATCCGTACAAGTGTACTTAAATTCTCCATGAATAACCACATCCCTTCTAATAGGTACAAACCTGCTTCATTAATTTGTGCATCAGGAGAAAGAGGCATAATCAGGGGATTTCCACTTCCTGCCAAGCTCTCACTACAAACCCTGAGGCTTTTAAATACATCCTCTCTCAGGTCACTAAAAACTTCTCTCCTCCTTTTTTAAGGGCGTCTTTGCACTCATTATCACAATGCCAAATGTATAATTCCCATGGGACATGTCGTGTATAAAATTAAGAACAGTCGAGGCTAGACCAGGGTTAGCGGTCATGTACAGTATATCATTCACACACATTACAATTTTTAGGAATTTGGCGTGACATTGGGTTGTTGTAGCTTTGAGACCTGCCAAAACCTCCTACCATGAAGCCTTCCCTCCTAAACATAATCCTTTACAGCTTTGTGATTAAGCCTGGGCCTGTTTTGTACAGTGTATTATAGCTTAACTAAGGTCAAGCTAAAGTCTAGACATAAGCTGCAAGTAATAACTGAGACAACAGAGCGAGCTGTTAAAAACAGAAGGGAGAGGATCTGAAATTAACGCCACACCACCCATAAGGCTGCACAAAATGTCCGACAATAAAAATGTCTAACCGTCTTCAATAGAGAAAGGGTATATGGGCCTCCAGGGTTTTGTAGTCGTTAAAAACTACACAATCACCAGCTAATAGATCAACTGATAATCATGTATTGAACATTGTAATGGGTTCATGTAGCCTAATTAAAGATACACAACATAGCCCTGTCAAACATCAGCACATTTAAACTGATAAATCATTTCTAATTAAGCTAACCATTATGTCACTTCACAACTTAAAATGTTTTTCAATGTTAAAAAGTAAGAAATACAGAAAGAAAGAAAGGAAGAAATAAAGATAAAAAGAAAGAAGATACACAGCCGTTAGCACATTACAAATATATCACAGAATGGGTACTACCTAGTGACATGTATAAACCAGCATTCTTTCTCAAATTTATCATAGAATTTAAAATATTACATCCACAAAATATTTGACACTGTTTACATGATTTCCTTAACTACAGCCATAACCAAACCTATCATAGAAACATCACAGAAACAATAGCTAGCTAGCTATTTTGTGTTAGGATGTATTAGGTCAAATGTATTTGATTTAATTAATAATTAACTTTCAAACTATACTTTATGTAACTGTATGTATGAAATCGAATGAACCTAATCAGTCAATATCATGATATCATTGGGAATGAGAGGACTTAATTTCTTCTTCCCATTATCTTCAGGAAATTCGGATGATGTAACTTCCTGTTGAACATGTTACATACAGTACTGTACAAAATTCCTAGAATTGCTGTAGAGCAAAGATGCCTTCAAAAATCATGAAATTAAATGTTTCTACATTAAAAAAAATAAAAAAAATACTGTAAAGAGCAGTAAACAGTAATAAATGAAACAAAGTCAGTATTTGGAGTGATGACCCTTTACGTTATAATAAAAAAAAATAAATTAAAAAAGTAGTCTCAGGTACAACTTGTGCAGTTTTATAAGGAAATTTGCTGATAAGTTTTACTGAGCATCTTGCAGAACCAATCACAGTTCTTCTGGAGACTTTGACTGTCTTCATTATGTTTTCATTTCTGAAAAGTGGTGTCTCAAGTAAAATGCTAGTTTCTTTACTAACATACAAACATTTTTCTGTAACATTTAGTTTTGTGCTGGAAAACTAATGTTTGGAAATGTAAAATGTTTTTGTACTGACTCAATAATGTAGAAGTCATACAATAAAAATTGCTAACAAAGTTTGTACTTAAAAAAAAAGACTTTTCCACAGTACTGTGTATTTGAAACATTTCATAGAGGTGAATGTGAATAATAAGATAAAATCTATGACTCATGGAAAAAGTTGTTTAGAAGTTGAATTCATCTTAGATTCACAGATTAATGCAAATAATAAGATTTTTGAAGTATTTTAATAATGTGTGTTTATATTTTTAGGTAAAGTGTAATTATAGTGATCTGGTACTTATGGTAGTAATTTATCATAAACATGCACATAGGCTGATGTGACACTTTACCTGTGTTTACAATGTTATTTACCTTTGTCTTACAAACTTATTTGTGAATGTAATATCAGTGTGACACTAATGACACCCCAAATGTGTTTGAATAGCTAGTATGGCTTTGCAGGACTACGTTCAGTGTTTAAAAGCCAGATGTACTGATGGCCATGTCTGGTTAATGTGGAACAAACAGACAGCAGACAGGTCTCCTTCAGTAACGAGGCCATTATGCCTCTTTCATGTGCTCCAACAAGAGTTACTGTGGAAAAGATGGGACATAACAAGGTATTCTTTTGAAACCTCCATAAACAACAGCCAAAAAAAAAAAACCCCACAACTTACTAAGTCCACATGCTAAGACATTTAAACTGGCAGGTGAGATGTGGGAACTGTATGAAGTGTAAAAACAATGCTGTGCTAAAGTTACAAATACTAAACTAATGCTTGTGGAATAAAAGTACAGTATGATGTGTTTGTTTAGGAAACTCTGAGACAGTAATGTGGTGTTCATGACGGTGTTTGGGCAACTTGTAAAAGGGTAAGGGATGACTAATATGGATGGCATGTTTCTGGAAAACTCATACAGTACATTTATAAATCAACTGAGTCATCTTCACATGTATACAAACACAAACCTAAACCAGTTCTCTTCTAGATGGGTAATAACTTTATTTCAGTGTAAATTATGATGTTATAATACTGAGTAAACAAGCAGAACCAAGGAATATTAACACTATAATGAAGACGTCTGACCTTCTACTGTTGTGTTTTAGACCTTTTCGTAATGCTCCTCAGGATTCAGGGTTGAGTTTTATAAAACCACGATAACATGAGGATCATTGTAAGGGAAATTAAAGCTAAGTATCACTCTGTACCACTGTATCACTCTCTATAGGTGTTAATGAAGTGACTATAAATCATTCCATTTTCTTGTTTTCCCTGATCTAACATATTATACGTGGTTCAAGCCGTTTATTAAATCTTAAGTGTGTTCGAGCAGGGAAAATACAAAGATTTCGCAAAGCATTAGTTCCTTAGGACATTAATTGAGAACCATTAAGCACATAGACTCGCTAAGAACCTTTTTGTTTTCTACAGCTCCTGCTCTGGTCTGTCTTGTCAATGCCCCCAGATCTCACCCTTATAAAAATTAACCATGTGTTTTTTGCCATGATTACTATTGTAAGTTGACATATTTTACAATTAATAGCATTTAACATAAACAGTTAACATAAGAACCACAATGGTAATGTCATGGTCTAACAACCGTAGTTATCATTAGCTACTACAGTAAACAGTGTTATAGTTAAATACTATATAATAAACATAGTTACCATAAAGCACAGTAGTAAATTCATAGTAGTATTATGGCTTATCGCATAGTAACTGTATTAAACTTACAGTTACATACAACAATGCAGTAGAACAGAACAATCACAATACACAATAGTACAGTGTAAAAATGCAGTGGACATGTTTAAAATTTAATAACCATATAAAGCACCACAGTAAAATTATTGTGTTTTGCAGTAAATCTATAGCAAACTCTAGTCAGACTTGATAAGGATTCGCTTATATTCCCATCTGTAAGTCTGAACACAATTTACAGTACTTAGCTCATTGTTTCTAGCCCTAGTCTTGATTCTAGCTTTGCTTTTATACATGAAATTGCCTGAGCTAACCGTGTTTGCCATCACACCGCACCGCAACTGCCTTTGACCTTGTTTTGATTTTGTGGCCCTGTTGCTATGGAGACGGTCATGGGAGATTGTTTTCAGTGTCACTACTGCTGCCCTTTGAACTTGGTCTTGATGGAACACTGACATTCATGATGCAGTGGCGTTCTAATGGGGGGGGTGTGTGTGTGTGTGTGTGTGCGCATGTTTGTGTGTTTGTGTGCGTGTGTGTGCACTCACATGAGGGCAGTGGTGGCTCAATGGTTAAGGCTCAGGGTTATTGTTCACAAGGTTGGGGGTTCAAGCCCCAGCACTACCAAGGTGCCTGTGTTGGGCCCTTGAGCAGGGCCCTTGAGCAAGGCCCTTGAGCAAGGCCCTTAACCCTTTCTGCTCCAGGAGCTGACCTGGTACTCTGACCCCAGCTTCCCAACAAACTGGGATATGTAAAGAGAAGAATCTTACTGTGCTGTAATGTATATGTGACAAAAAATTTAAAAGACTGAAGAGTGTATTGGTGTGGTGTAGGAGAATGTACAAAAATGTGTGTCTGTTGAATAATATGTATCCATGAAATCACAAAAAAATGCACATATACCCACAAAATTATTGTTACTCTAATTATTATACTCTCAAGTTTGCCTAAGAGATGGCCTATTCATGACCAAATCCACTGAAGTTTCTGTTTGAATTTTTCCAAGCAAATTTCCTCCAGAGAAAATGTGAATTAAATGATGTTTGTCTATCATTCTGAACAGGGCATAATAAGATGTAATCAAATGCTCATCTGCTGAACAATCAGTGTCATGAAAAGATTGTAACATAACAGATTTGCCAGGCACATCCCATCCAGGGTGTTTTCCCGCCTCTCACTCAGTGTTCCTGGGATAGGCTCCGGATACACCTCCACCCTGATCATGATCAAGCAGTTACTGAAGATGAATAAATGAATTATAACCCCCCAGGCATAATTCAGTTCAAATTTCCTCATATGTTAATCTCCTATTTCAGGCTCCACCAGAATCTGAGAAGCTTTAAAAGGTCTATCAGAAATGGGGTGATGTGTATAATCCAGGACTCTTGAGTTTTTCACGTTAACAAATCAGGACATTAAAGGTAACGGTCTGCCATAGTGACCCATTATAGACTCTATATGTCTCTGTCCTTCTATGACCAACCCCAACCTTAGCTCCACCCCCTTTTCAGCTATCAGTCATTCCATAGTTGGATTTAAGTAATGTTCGTATCGCATTTTCAATGCTGAATTGGGGAATCATTTGGAAAGCAGTGACCAAACATCATCAACAGAACAGAATTAATAAAGATTGCACTCAAATCAAATAAAGAAATCACACTTTTTTGCCCACAAAATTTTGCTTGTAAAATGCTTAAAAGTGGCATAGTTGGTTGCTGGCTATCCAAAATCAATTAGGAGATGTTTGGAGCACCTACAAGGCTTTTTCCCTTCTGGTTCAATACACTTTCCTTTTCTCTAAACTGCAATCTCCTCACCACACACACACTCATAGACAGAGACAGAGAGAGAGAGAGAGAGAGAGAGAGAGAGAGAGAGACACAGAGACAGAGACAGAGACAGAGATACAAACAGCTGCTCCTGGGTTCCCCAGACGCCTTTGTTTTTGTTTAGTAAGCCGCATCATTGGAGGAGGCCTGGGTCTGGGGAAACAGGGAGTGACAAACACACAAAGAGACGATGGAGATGGTTGGAGGGGGAGAAATGGAACATGGGCCACATGCCATGGGGCCAAAGCACCCCCAACCCCATCAACCCCATCAACCCCAAACCCTGCCTCCCACTAACACCATTCTGTGTTATAATGGACCTGTCAGTCTTAGAAATACTAAATACAGAGTGACGTTTGTTTGTGTACAGTGTATTCATTTTGTTAGTGAATCTAAATCTGAATTAGTGTAGTTATGTTTCCACAAGATGTTTTTATGCAAATAATGGCAGATTATTTTTTTTTTTTTTAAATTGCATGAGGTTGAACTGCATATAAGCTGAGTAAGGTAACCACTGTTGATGAATGTTTCCAAGTTATTGGCCAATGCAAGATGCCTTTATATGACATGATTTTAAAATAAGCAAAGATGAGAAAGAAAAGAAAAAAAAAAATATATATATATATATATATATATATATATATATATATATATATATATATATATATATATATATATATATATATATATATATATGAATATATATTGATTCATTATTTATTCATACACATAAAATTTATATTTTGCAAGATTTCTTCCTGACTGTAAGTGCTTGCCTAAATTTATATCAGTATTTAGATGAAATCCATATCAACTTTGAGCAGCAGCGGCTCACCATAGAATTTAGCAGGGCTAGTGAATTTTTAGAGCAGCCCTGTAATAGGCAGGTAGCAGTCATCCAGCAACCAGTCTATAGTGACTCATTTTGTGTGGTTTTTCTGTTGTACCACTGTTCAGTTCTGAATAGCATTAACCAAGGTTGCCAGGTTTAAGAAAAATGTCCAGCCTGACTACATTTCAAAAACCACACAAAAGACATGAAACTAAACCAGAATTTGGAAATTGGGGGGAAAAAAGTGAGACAAATTTTTCTACTTTGCTTCAGCCACTGCACACAAGTTTCTGACATATGGGCATTATCCACACCATAATCCTCCTGGCCATGGAGTATTTTAAACTAGTCTAATTTCAGGTAACAAAACACAGCATTGGCAACCCTGTCATTAACGACCCTGTCTACTGCTCCTCCTCCACTGACAATATTCATAGAGAGCAAGCATGGGGCAGCGTGATTCCTGTCCCAGTAGAGAGCTGCATAAATAACGTAATTTTGTAGGCCAGCCCGGAAGTTAGCATCACCCTGGCAAAAAGCCAATAGGATTTTTCCACTGGCTTTTGGATTATTGCAGAAAATAAGCTCTGTGACCAGTACAGATGATTCTTACACGTTTTGTTCATGAAGATAATCTTCAGAAATGAACACAACTTTTATGAATTTTGAAGCCTAAATACAATCACCAGAAGTAAAAAGCTAAAGTAAGGCTATAAACGAACTACACCAGGGTCACATGACCTCAACGTCACCACCACTAAGCTTTATAGCAGTACAACTAGAAAATACTACAGTTGGAAAATACTATAAATTGATAAATCGAATGTATGCGAGTATAAATACAACGAGGCTGTAGTAGATGAGTTTTCCTGTTCAGCTTGATGACGTTTATCCCAGACAACCTCTGTAGTCCCATTTAGCCACTTTTTAGCAACCACCTTTTTCAAAAAACATAAAAGCTTAAAAAAAATCACGGTATTACTGATGTATTTTATGTCATAGAGTAAAACGTGAAAATATCTTGAGCTTGTGTTAACCACAGACCTTATTTCAGACATTTAACCAAAAACACATTCAAAAAACCCATCGACTTCGGGACGATGGAACCGGAAGTGCTAAAATGCTCAAAACTCATTTCCAGGTGTTAGGACTCATTTTTGCAGCACTCTATGGACGTCTACTAGTGCTTGTTGCAGTTCCTATTTTGACCACTAGGTGCAAAAGTAACTCTATGGAAACTAAATGGGGCAGTGATCATGCTGTCACCCAACTGCACAGTATTTAGAAAGGCGACCAAGCCAGTGGAATATCAGAGTATATGTCAACATAACAACATTTTTAAAAAATTATTGTTCTCTCAAAAGAGGCAATTAGTATTTCAACAGAATTTAAAATGTATAGAGTGGTGCATGAGAACTTTATGAAGATTAACGTGTTGAACAGCTGATGTACAGTACTGTGCAAAAGTTTTACGCACATGCAAAGAAATGCTGCAGAGCAAAGATGCCTTCATAATAATGAAATTAAATGTTTCTACATTTTAAAAAAATACTAAAAAGAGCAGTAAACATTAGTAAATGAAACAAAGTTAATATTTGTTGTGACAAAAAAAATAAAAATAGTAGTCTCTGGTACAATTAGTGCAGTTTTATAAGGAAATGAGCTGGTAAGTTTTATTGAGCATCTTGCAGAACCAGCCACAGTTCTTCTGGAGACTTTGACTTTCACACTCGCTTCTTATTTTTGCTGCAAAACCCAGTAGCCTTCATTGTGTTTTTTGTCTGAAAAGTGTCTCTTATGTAATATGCTGCTTTCTTTAATGACATACAAACATTTTTCTGTAACATTTAATTTTGTGCTAGAAAACTAATGTTTGGGAATCTAAAATGTTTTTTTGTACTGACTTGATAATGTAGAAGTCATAAAATAAAAAATCTATAACAAAGTTTGTACTGAAAAAAAAAAAATAGGGTGCCTAAAACTTTTGCACAGTACTGTAATATAGTGGGGCTATGCTCTATAGACAAGCTGCCACTGTCCACAACAATAAAATCTATGGCGTTTTTTGCTGCTCGTGCAACGATATTGTTTTAAACATTGTTTAAATCCTGAGTGCTCAATTGCAGCAGAAGATTTTGAACACACAGGCACTCAGTGCCCTATCTTTGGGAGGATTCCACTGACATAACGATTACTCTAGTTTATTAATGCTATGCCTAAATTTAAACCTCACCCTAACACACACACATTATTTATAGCCCCCCAACAAGTTGCAGTATCTCTCACTTAAACCAAAAGCAGGTCATGACTCTTATGACCCTCTTACTCTCTTGCTAAATTATAATAGTTGTTCAGTTTAAATCCCCTGCCTGATCCTATCCCATAATCCATTTGGACCAGATTTGCAAGGGTGGAGTCATATCATGCGATCAAAGAAATGGGCGTGTCTAAACTCCTAATACTAGCTGAAGGGAGTATTTAAAAAACAACATTTCAGAAATGCATGGTTCTGCCCCATTTACCTTCTAGAAATTCTGCCTTGATTGCTTGAAAATGCATTTATGCAGCTATGTTAATGACAACCATGTGTTTGCTGCTTAGAAGGAAAGCATGTCAGACGAAAAAGATAAAAAGATCTGGCATTACAATCTCCCAACTGCTACTCAGACAGGAAGCCTTGAATAAATAAACGGAGCCCATTTCAGAATTTTTTCGTGTCATCACTCATAAAAAGCAACATCCACACAGAATAATATTCAGCAATTATTTGGTCTGAATTATAAGCCTTTCTTAGAGACTGTTTGTCCATAGAGCAATAGACTTACTGAAGTAGAAGGCTGCATGGGCAGTAATTAATAATTATAAACCACTGTGCAGTAAAGAAAAAACAATTAGCAAATTAAAAGGCATTATATGCTTCACTGCACAAGGACAGAACCTCACACATCATAGTTTTCAGCTCAGCCATGTTAACCTTAGCCACTCTGAACAGAGAAATACTGAGGCAGCAATTCTTTTATGCTAATGAAGATGCTAATGCAGGATCAGCTTTTCACATCAATATCTTTCATTTAAAGGAATATTTCATCAATTGTTTGTGCTTCTTTTTGTTTTCTATTTTGTATTGTACAAAAGTGTGGTAAATAAAGTAAAGCAAGTTATTTCTGTTTTTATTTTTTTTTCCTCAACTTTTTTTTTTTGAAGCACAATGTTAAGGATGCTAACAAATAGCAAAAGTGGATAGCCAGCTGGGGGGCACGGTGGCTTAGTGGTTAGCATGTTTGCTTCGCACGTTGGAGGTTCGATTCCCACCTCCGCCCTGTGTGCACAGAGTTTGCATGTTCTCCCCGTGCGGGGGGCAGTCTCTGGGATGGGCTCCAGGCTCCATGTGTAGGATAAGTGGTACAGAAAATGGGTGGATGGATACCCAGCTAACAGAAACTTTTATCTGAACATTCAGTAATGTATTTGATAAGTTCTAACACAGCTCCGCTTCAATGTTACTAAATAACCTTCTGACAATGTTCTGTAAACGTTACAATGTTCTTCTTAACGTTCAATAGTCAAAAGCTAGAACACAATATAAACGTGCCATGTTCTCATAATTGCCCAGAAACCTAATTCCCAGAAAACCCACCCAAAAAGAACTTGAATATTAGCATTCAGTGAACATTTTGCTAACCTAAAATTAGTCACCAATTAGCATGATGCAAGTTGAAATTCAAAGTTATTATGTAATTGCTTCACAGCAAAACTTGAACTGAAGTAACTCTATTTAATGCAAAATCAGCAAACGTAACATTATAAAGATATAGTATGTTGAGCTTTTTGGAAAGAAACTATTATTCTATTCTCTGTTCAAAATAATAATTAGTTAGTTAGTTAGTTGATTACAGGTGCATCTCAATAAATTAGAATGTCATGGAAAAGTTCGTTTATTTCAGTAATTCAACTCAAATTGTGAAACTCGTGTATTAAATAAATTCAATGCCACAGACTGAAGTAGTTTAAGTCTTTGGTTCTTTTAATTGTGATGATTTTGGCTCACATTTAACAAAAACCCACCAATTCACTATCTCAACAAATTAGAATATGGTGACATGCCAATCAGCTAATCAACTCAAAACACTTGCAAATGTTTCCTGAGCCTTCAAAATGGTCTCTCAGTTTGGTTCACTAGGTAATCCACAAACATTCATTGCCAAAAAAGCTGGCTGTTCGCAGAGTGCTGTATCCAAGCATGTTAACAGAAAGTTGAGTGGAAGGAAAAAGTGTGGAAGAAAAAGATGCACAACCAACCGAGAGAACCGCAGCCTTATGAGGATTGTCAAGCAAAATCGATTCAAGAATTTGAGTGAACTTCACAAGGAATGGACTGAGGCTGGGGTCAAGGCATCAAGAGCCACCACACACAGACGTGTCAAGGAATTTGGCTACAGTTGTCGTATTCCTCTTGTTAAGCCACTTCTGAACCACAGACAATGTCAGAGGCGTCTTACCTAGGCTAAGGAGAAGAAGAACTGGACTGTTGACCAGTGGTCCAAAATCCTCTTTTGAGATGAGAGCAAGTTTTGTATTTCATTTGGAAACCAAGGTCCTAGAGTCTGGAGGAAGGGTGGAGAAGCTCATAGCCCAAGTTGCTTGAAGTCCAGTCTTCAGTTTCCACAGTCTGTGATGATTTGGGGTGCAATGTCATCTGCTGGTGTTGGTCCATTGTGTTTTTTGAAAACCAAAGTCACTGCACCCGTTTACCAAGAAATTTTGGAGCACTTCATGCTTCCTTCTGCTGACCAGCTTTTTGAAGATGCTGATTTCATTTTCCAGCAGGATTTGGCACCTGCCCACTCTGCCAAAAGCACCAAAAGTTGGTTAAATGACCATGGTGTTGGTGTGCTTGACTGGCCAGCAAACTCACCAGACCTGAACCCCATAGAGAATCTATGGGGTATTGTCAAGAAGAAAATGAGAAACAAGGGACCAAAAAATGCAGATGAGCTGAAGGCCACTGTCAAAGAAACCTGGGCTTCCATACCACCTCAGCAGTGCCACAAACTGATCACCTCCATGCCACGCCGAATTGAGGCAGCAATTAAAGCAAAAGGAGCCCCTACCAAGTATTGAGTACATGTACAGTAAATGAACATACTTTCCAGAAGGCCAACAATTCACTAAAAATGTTTTTTTTATTGGTCTTATGAAGTATTCTAATTTGTTGAGATAGTGAATTGGTGGGTTTTTGTTAAATGTGAGCCAAAATCATCACAATGAAAAGAACCAAAGACTTAAACTACTTCAGTCTGTGTGCATTGAATTTATTTAATACACAAGTTTCACAATTTTAGTTGAATTACTGAAATAAATGAACTTTTCCATGACATTCTAATTTATTGAGATGCACCTGTATATTATATAACTTTCCAAAAGACAATGTCTTAGGATGAAAGAAACTGCAATGTCCCTGGTAATTGATTGCGACACCATTAGCAATAATATCTCTTAGTATAACTCTCTACTGCTTGACAGTATGTCCTCAGCCTAGCTTTCACAGTCTGGGAAACGAAATGCCTACAGCTTCTGTTTTATAGCACCAGTGCTCCACTGTTCCTGAGGTAACAGCAGGGATACTTTGGCAAGCATCATGCACAAGATAGCAGTCCCAAATATGGAGCAAGATTCTTTTGCAGCCATCGTGATTCTGTGTGCGTTTAATGCTAGGCACCAAGGCGAGATGATGCAGTGTGAGTGAGAGAATACGTGGGTGAACGGTTGCTAAGAAACTGACGCGGCAAAGGAGCTAAATGGAAAGTCACATGGCTCTCAGTGGCAATAAGTGCGGCCCTGGGGTGAAGGCACTGTCCACGTTTGTATGGCGGTCCAGAAGCAACTCTCAATCCCTGAGTCCTAATCCTAACTAGAATGCAATGCTGATCTCAGCTCAGTGAGTAAAGAGTGTTTATGTTACATTTGAATAGAAACTGCATAGTTGTAGTGATTCAGACTGACCAGTTATGAGATTTCCAGCTGGTAAATATCACACGGAAACTGGAACAGTCTGGTTCAACCCAATCCTTATGTATTCCGGATTTCAGTAGCTTTACTCTTGGGCAGTCTTTTATAATTAGATTAAACCTGTTGAGTTAAACCTAATTCAATGGTCAGTGAAAACAAAACATATGCACAGAAAACCTCTTTAACAAATTTGTTTGTTAAAACCCAACATCAGGACAACCCTTGGTCTTAACATTTGAATAAGAGTTGATGGAGATCTCCATGGAGAGTTCAGGACATAATCCAATTTGAGTTGAATCTTAAATCGCTTGGCCCACATGGGTATTATGTAAGATCCTGGACTGGGTGTTTCTTAAGATGGTTAATGGGATGTCACCTGCCACCATGGAAATTAAGTTAAATGCTGTAGGAACACCTGGTGGAATGTCTTCAGTCTTACCCTTAAATCAAGCAAGGACCTTTAGCTTTCGCCTAAGAGACAGTTCATTTGTACTTTTAGATAAAGTAGGTTTCTTATTATACACTTGGCACTTTCTTTTCCAGTGAAGTATGACATATTGTCATTAGGATATACTAAACCCAAATGTGAGATCGATCAATCCTCGCTGCAAAAGTGCTGGTGTCAGGTTAGCACAGCCAGCAGCCATAAAGTCTCGCTGTGTATCTGTGTATAGAGCGCTGGCTGAGGGTGGATGGTGGGAAAGTTATCATTCCAAAGACACAGTGAGAACAAATGAGGTGAGGAATTCTTTCCCATGAATCTGCTCCATTTAATGTGATTAGGGCCAGCAGCACACTTAAGAACACACACACACACACACACACACACACACACACACACACCACCATAGTAATGTAATTAGCACATGAAGAGAATGCATAATGCATAGGTTTCTCAATGGCTGATACAAAAAAAAAAAAGTATGAATCATATGTCAATTCTATGTAGTCCACATCTTACTAAGGATTTGAATGAAAGAGACATTGGGAAGCTAATGTGCGTCACAAGTTAAACATACAAATGCATCAAGCAATTACAAAATCCATTCACAGTGACCCTTAATCCTAACAAACAATCTTTTGAATTATTTAGTCAAACCCAAATACTCAGTGGAAGGAATGTAGCCTACAGGAAAAAGTGATTCAGTTATGCAGCCAAGTAGCCAACAAATACATTGCGATTCCACTATGCTTCATAAATAATACTGGATTATGCAGAGCCACGTAGTCTAAAAGGCTTTATGAAAGGACAGAACTTCAGATTGATGATCTTTAAATATGAAAGAACTCACCCATCGTATTAAGTTCGCAGGAGTCTGGGAAGCCGGTGCTTTAGTGAAGTGAGTCGAGGTCCTGCACAACAAAACAAAAGTGCCGCTGCAGTTTGTGCCCACTGTCCCGACTCGGGTCACTTCAATGACGTCGGTGTTTGAGGGGGGACCCACATGGGGCCTCTTTAAGCACAAAGGAGTGTGGTGGGGAACTTGGGTATTGCAACAAGTGCTAACCTGAAGTGCTTTTGAGCCTTAAAAGTGCATTCCATCAGTGCATGTGATAATTTTATGTGATATCTTGATGTGATTGTGATGTGATATCATGGTTCTGGTATGCTACCTTTTTTTTGTGATTAGATGCATGCCGTCTCTAAAAACATCAAGTGAATGAAAATGGAAGCATTTGCACTTAACATGGCAGAAACAGTGTATTCATGATCATGATTCATGATCCTAATCATATTCGATGCAGTGTTTCTAGATGGAGCTCAGTGTGACCCACTTTATAGCCTGAAACACTCAGGACAAACTAAAGTCCCCTTTCTTAGTGGCCAAACACCACCCCAAGTAAATTTGGGTTGTGAACACACACAAGATTGTACGGGGTAAGAATGACTGCTCGGGGAGCGCAAGGGAATATAAATTGCCGGATGCTCAGGAAAAAAAGTAGCCATGGAAACCAGAATCCGGGCAGGCTGGGAACTCTATTCAAGTTTGGGCTGTCTGGCATAATGCCGAAGGTTCCCCAAGTGGACAAACACACTGATGAGCCAAGGCTCCTAAATACTGCAGCCTGAGGAGCAAATCTCCACATTTCTATGTGCCTACACACTTTTTCTCACTGCACAATTAACAATCACTTATCTCTCAGACTTTCAGCTTTGCAAAAGCTTTCATTTTGAAGTAAAAACCATTAAGTGTTAATATTAACACCACTAATCATCCAATTGTAATAAAGCATTTGAATCCAATGCATTTTATTACAAAACTCACCATCCAAACATACTTTATCATACAAGAACAACATGACAAAAAGTCCACCAAAGAGCATCCCAAGCACAGGAAAAGTGTAGAAGAGGCGCAGACAGAACGGACTGAAAACGTTAGGGAGGCTCGGACCTAGTTAGTGGGAATCAACTGTGGAAAAAAACGGGGCTGTGGCTCAATGTATACAATATCTGCATCATATATGGACTTGGAGGAGGGAGGGGAGAAAAAAAAAAAAAAAAAAAAAAACACAGAAGAGTGATCTACAGCAATGTGTGAAATTAAAAAAAAGGAGCAGGACAGAACTTTTCCATCAGTGGAAAAAAAAGAGAACGATTAGCAGTGTCATGAGAGAGCCTTGGAGCACTGAACTACTGAAACACAGGAAATGTTTTTTTTTTTTCGTTTGAAAGTGTGAGAGTAACAGGAACAACAAAGACTCTTTTTAATGGGACCAAAAATCTGACGATTATAAATACAAATGGATTTGCACAATAACATTTGGACTAGCCCTTAGTATGACAAAGAGATTTTGATATAAATAAGATGCATGTTGTGTTTATGTAAAAGCGGTTTGCGTTAGAGCTAGTGAGCATTGTTAGAGTCGATCCCTCTACAGCTTTAACGGTATTACAGGCCAGTATTTGGGCTGCTTGCGGTCACAGTTGCGGTCAAAGGTGAGCTGCATGGCCGTTTCCATGCCCTGGATCTTGGCCGCATCTTTTCCGTAGAGCCGCTTCATCTCGGCACTCCTCCTCTCTCCCGGGCGCTCGGCCGGAGCTTCGGCACTCCGCCGCCAAGAATGGTGCAGGTCCTGGTCAGCTGGTACATAGGCTTCCTGTCGCTCTGCTTCCATCTGCTGTTGCCTCTCTGTAATACAACAAGAAAAACAGTCTGACACTGTAACAAATGCTGGAGGCTTATGACAACACCGATCAAATTGGTTCTATTTTGCCTAATTATGTAGGAATGCCGTGGCACAAAACTGTACAATAAGAGAAATATGTATGATTTATGGTAGTGTTAAAAGTCAAAGGAAAAGGTTGGCAAAGAAACAGATCGACATAACTGTTACAAAAGTCAGCCAAGACAGTGTCCAAACTGTATGTCTTTAGTTAACGAAGGACAGTTTAGTTTTACCCAAGTCAAGCAATAGACATTCTGTAAATAAAAGTATGCTGTATGGGCGTAAATGCATATTTGCTTCAAATAACATTGTTAAGGTAGATAATGCCCCCCCCCCTCCCATTTTTCTCCCCAGCTTGGTCACCTGCCAATTCCCACCCACCATCCAGATCTCCTCCATCATACATCTGCTACCAACTGGGGAGGGCAAAGGCTAACATGTGACACGTGAAGCCAGTCAACTGGATCTTCTCAAATTGCTGCTAATGCTGTGTCTCAGGGCAGCGTATCACACTCGGATAAAAAAAGTGCCATCTGCGCCCTCGCGCATACATAAGCTTACAGACGACCACGACTGGTTAAGGTCCCTGTGACTGACAGGGGAGAAACAGAGAGAGTATGCCATCCCTCCCACCCAGAGAACACAGCCAATATTGCTGTCAAACTTGTGATCTTTGGGATCGAACTTGTGCTCTCTGGACAACAGAGCGATTGCTTTTCCGATGTATCCTAAACAACACCAGCAAGCTTGTGGGACTGGTTACGTACTTGATGCAGTGTGAAGCATATTTACAGCTTCATTACCCTAGTACCTAAAGTGTGAAACTTAATAAAAAAAAAATGTAAAAAAAGCAAATCCATCTTGCTATTTCACACACACTCACACACACACACACACACATACTCAGTTCCTCTCTGTGGCGCTCCGTCTGAGCGAAGTATTGCCGCAGCTCGGCTGTGATGTCCATTTTGCTGACTTCATATTCAAGCTCGCTTTCCTCCGAGCTCTCAGACTCTTCCTCAGTCTCTGAGTTGTCTTCCACTTCCTCCCTCTGTCTCCTTGTTTGTGTAGGGACTCTGTCCACCGTCTCTTCATCCTGCCAGTCAGCATAGCGACATGAGGGGGTGGGAAACACAGGGTACAGAGCAGGGTCATATGCAGCCTGTATGGCCTTGCTGTATGCCCAGCGGTGCCTCTGGTACCATCTCATAGCCTGCTGGTAATGCTGCCAGTAACGGGCGTAGACCGGGTGGGTGTACCACACGTCTGTGTCCCCCTGACTGTCCTGTTTGGGGAAAAATGACCAACAAGGATCATATATAAGTAAACCCAAAGAAGTGTTTGGTAAGTGTAACTACTTTATTATTGCTTTAGGAGTAAGGACAAAACATAAAGCTTAATTCAAGTGGCTTGTATTAGTCTTAAAACAGGTCTTATTCCATATTCACACCATTTACTAGATAAGTATAAATAGTTTTACTGAAACACACTATCTTTTCTATACCTACTTTTTGCCTATATGCTGGCTGCATCCCAATTGCCTCCCTATAGTGCACTACATAGAGTGTGGAATTCGTTATATCACAGCCAGCCTAGTGCACTCACTCTATAGGGAGTGTGGAAGCTTATGAGATGCGGCCGTGTTTATCCACGCTAGGCTAATCTGGTTAACAAAACGAGTAAAGCCGTTCTTACCATAATGCCGGTGTGTTTATTTGCTGAGTAAATTGGGAGAAGTTGAAGATAAATAAATACGTATTTATTTGAGGAACATGGCGTAATAAGTTTTTTTTTTTTTTTTTTTTCCCGCCGACGGTAAATATATCGCTCTCTCAGCGCTGTAAACCTGTGTGTTTCCGGTACGCTGGAATTATGGGAAAATACCCGACATATAAAAAGACTAGTCGCTGTATCTCGGTCGCTAGATTTTTTTATTTTTTATTTTTTTTAAATAAATAAAAATTAAAATATATTTATTGCTAGCGTCTCGTCTTCGTGTGATATAAAATGTGTATAATGTGGTCGGTTTCACGCAAACAGATATAAGTTCACTCGAACCGTTTTTTTTTTTTTTTTTTTTTTTGTACCAGAGGAACGCAATGCATAACATCTACTAAAGACATCAAAAATTTTATTGGGATAAAAATCTCTAAATGTTAGGTGTTGAAATGTGTGCTAGAATCACTCATTGGTCTCTGCAGATTGACTTTACTAATTCATTAATCATTACTAGGGTAGAATGAGGCATGAACATGGTCACAAAATGTGTACAGTAGCCATAAGGCAAGGAGCCACTGACACATATTATGAAGAAATAGATAGATAGATCTACTTTTTACTCTTTTCTTATTAAAAAACATTAAAGCGGCTAAAGAACCCAAACAATATCTATTATACGGCATGAAACAAAATATGCACTACAATATAGGCCTATTAAATGGTTTTAACAGCGTTTAAATTCCAGTAATATAAAAGCGCTTAAAAGTTAGGAACAGATTTAAATGAAATGATTTAGTCCAATTTCCTGCATATATTCTTATGATAATAACTTCCCACCCGTATTCATACGAATCCCGCTAGAAGTTCGTACTTACACTCAGCGTTCTGATTGGTCAGTTCACTGCTGCCCGTGAAAATGTACCCAATACAATGCAGGACGGCGGGCCTTGTCGGAAAATGGGTAGGGTGAAAACATTAACGCGCGACGCGGGGAATCTAGTCGCATACTCACTATTGCGTGACGACAGGCGCGTAACTTGATGACGAAGAACACAAGTGACCCGACGACGGGAAGATGGCGGAGTACCTGGCGTCCATTTTTGGTACAGAGAAAGACAAGTGAGTGAAAAAAAAGAACAAATTCCTTGGTTAATGTTGCGCCGCATGTTGAAAAAGCGAATTCTATGAAATATATTCAAATATTATCGATGTGAAGTGAGTACACAGTAAAGCAGTAGCCAGAGAGGCGGATATTTTAATTGTTCGTGTGTGGAGCGCTATGCTAATGCAGAGCTAGCTAGCGAGCAGGCGGCGAAGCGGCTCAGGGGAAGCAGGGGCGCGTGCATTTCATTAATAAGGACTTGATTATAATTTACCGCTCCCAAGGTGTTCTGGCTTTTATTAAGCGATACTTGGTGATAATCTGACGAAAATCGACTAGAGAGTTGTTGGTTTTTTTTTTTTGGTTTTTTTTTGTATTTTATTTTAGTGTAGGCTTCACACATACACACCAGGTTAGCTATGCTATGTTAGCCCACTCTTAGCTCGTTATGCTTTTAATTTGCTTGTAGTCAGAGATGCCAACGGTCTTATTCTAAAAACGTGTTAACACACTGCAACTTATTTTAGTTTGTATAACTTTTAATTTAACCTAACCCCCGTTTGTATAATGTATTATCCAAAGCTTTCTTTATTGAATGAAACGAAAACGAGTCAAGTGAGATTTAGATGTCGGAAAATAACATCTTGTAAAGTTTGTTTGTTTGTTTTTTGGTTTTGCATCTCATTTTTCTCCATCACCCAGGGTCAACTGCTCCTTCTACTTTAAGATCGGGGCATGTCGACATGGAGATCGCTGCTCCAGACTCCATAATAAACCAACTTTCAGCCAGGTATGCTGTTGTTTCTGTCAGTGTGAAACAAAATCTGTACATTTTCACTTCACCCGGGTCTATAGGTATCCATCATGTTTCATGATTAGAACTACGAATGCACCGGTCACACTTCTTCAGATTTATATACAGAATGGATCTCTGAATTTTGGCCAGATTTTGATCCCATACGGACATCCTCTTGGAGCGCTTTCATACCAGTTAATCCAAACCAGAGCCGAGCCCGAAATACACAGCGTGACTAGTTCACTTCCTGCAGTTGGGTCGATTGATAGTCGAATCACTTTCTCCCTGCAATCAAACTGTGCTAGAGTTCAACTGGAACTGAACCAAGACCATCTCACTCAGACCAGGTTTAGTGCGATTGCTTTATTCTCACTTGCCTGAACGAGCCACACAGATCCGATTCAAATGGACTAAACACTGCATATGTGAAAACGTCCTTGGGCAACATTTACGTTACCAGGCTGTGGTACAAGTGACACAAATAAAATTTTCTGCTTTATTGCGAGACAAATCAGATTTTTCAGGATTGTGTGAACACAAAAATCCAAATTTTTCAAAACAAAACTGACCCAATTGACGTGGTCCTCGGACGCGTTGCTGACACGTGGTCCTGTGTCAGGAGTGAGAACTATCAGTTTCATAATCCAAGAAAAATTGGAAGGAGCCTATCAAAGCCGAGTGGTGTTCAAAACAACAGACAGATACAAGTCAATTGTCGTTACGAATATGAACCGGAAAGATCAGAGCAAAGAAGCCTGCAACGTGAATGTTGCTCAGTAACTGAGCAAAAAGGCTTGCTGAACAGTTATGTGATCTGTGTAGTGTCGGTCAACTTCACAGGTGCTCACAGCATAAAATACATCAGATCAGAAAATATGTTTAGTCCAATTTGATACTGAACAAGTACTTTGGGCTTTTGGTAAATCTTTACCTTTCATTTCTTATTTGAATGTAAACATACCCAGTGCTTTTCTTTTTGCTACATGTGTTTGATGGGATAGGGGTCTTTACACATCTGTGACTAACCAGTGACTCCTACAAGTCCAAACAAACTACATGCACCCAACTGCCAGTTTATTAGGCACACCTAAATAATTACCCATACAATATTAGCGCTCTTCCCCCCCCCCCAGATAAACCTACCATACAGGTGACCTTGTAGGTGTACAGTTACTGACTGATCAGTGACCACACTAAGACTAGAAATTAATTGCCAGTTGGATCATTCTCGCTACACAAATAACATTAATATGTTATTACCATGGTGTGTATGGTGCTGGTGCAAGTATATCAGATACAGCAGCTTTACTTCTGTCTTGTGAATCCACCTTGTAGATCAGCAATAGACTATAGCTCATGTTTTTTGCGATGCACAATTTGTTAATCGTGATTCAGCGCGTCATCAGTGTCGGGTCTCACGACATGCTGTTGACTGGCAATTTTGGGTGAGGGACTTTTTGCAGCCTAGCAGTGACGTGATAACACTTGCAATACTAAGATGTCACAACCACGTGAACTGAATGATTCACCACCCAGATAGTATTGGTCAGGGAGTTCAAATCCTGGCTACATCTGCTAGGCAATTAAGCAACACGTCAAGCCCTCGACTGCTTGGCTCACTTGTAAGTCACTTTAGAGCAAAGCTAAGTGTCGTACACGAAGTGGCTTTTATAATAGGTGTACCTATTAAACTGACCGCTGTGTGTATGTATGTATGATGTGGAAACACTGCTAGTAGAATCATCCTTTATACCCAAAACCAAGCTCTGTACACTAATCATTAATTGTGTTTTTAACAGTTTCACAAGAAATTAAAAATAAGACTCAAACATTGGACATTGTACAACCAGCAGTAAATATATACACATTTAAATCATTAAGATTATGAGTAAATAAAAACAAGATGATATGAATAGGTTGAAAGGGAAAAAATGGAGCAGAAATCATTAGAAAAGTGTAGAAAATATATTTAGCTGCTTTAAAAGAACTACTACGGTTTTAAAACTGTTTTCTCTTGACTGCTTTGCATTTTTGTTGTTGCAGTGATTACTTGCAGCTCTAACATACCTTTTTTTTTCTCTATCCGCAGACCATCTTGATCCAAAACATCTACCGTAACCCTCAGAACAGTGCTCAGACAGCTGACGCCTCTCGCTGTAAGTCCCATTATTGCACAATTGCTGTTATTCTCATGTTGCTCAGACGAACCCATGTTCAGTTGCAGCTGTGTGAATAATAAGAGGTGCCTCATCAGTCCATTAAATATCTCCAGCTCCTTTTTTTTGTTGATGCTGTTGTATGGGAAAAGGTGTAACGCTAGTGGATGTTTTGCAATTTTTATAGGTTCTTGCGCACAGGTCCTGCTGCAGCTCATTATATTATACAACAGCATCACCAGGAGACAGTTTGAACATGTAGAGATCAGGAAACATCTACATCTAGAGAAGAGCTGCAACAAGTAATCGATAATAATCGATTATGCAAATCGTCATCAAAGAATCTCATTATTGACTAGTTGGTCTGAGAACAGCACGGGGTGCATTAATCACAGTGTTACTTCTGTTGCGAAAAAAGTTGTCTAACTGATGTACTATACACTTTGCACTTACACTGCGCACTCTACCATCTAGTGTCCAAACCAGCAGTATAAGCCGTTTCCCAGTCAATGGCACATGACCTCAAACGCACGTAATGCGATGCTGCTAGCTATAGCAGAATACCCAGAGTCAACGAAAATGAATTTCTTCAGTTTACTGTTTGTCAAAATGACCTTTTATGCCCAACATGACCTCAGTCACCACCAGAGGAGGCGTAATCGTCAAGTGACAGCGGAAAAAAGTGGGCGACCCAAGTCCTCTAAGGCAGGGGAGCATTTTATAATAAATGCATGAAGACTGTAACCTACAAACGTTACAAAGTGGAGTTTGTGCAGCACGGAAGCACAACAGTGATACATACTTAGGTTTTTATCCAAAATGCTCCACTGTGTGCAAGGGGTTGGGGAAACTGCTGCGAGTTGCTTAAAAGGTTTAGTTTAATTCTGTCGTTTATTATAACGGGAGTGATCTGTTCGTAACGAGGCTGCGTTGCTCCTCACTCACAGTGTAGACACGGCGATAAACCATAGTCGTGCAATTAGGATCTTTTAATGTCGGGTTAAAAAACGGTACAAAGAAAGTATACATATTTAAAACATTATGCCTAAAGGCAGTGAGTAAGAGAAACTGTAAAGTGCAGTCAAAGTGAGTCTTTTATTATTAATCTAGGACTGCAGTTTAATTATCAGTGCTTTTGTGTTAATGTAAAGTTTTAGTTTGAAGTTAATATTTGTAACACTCAGTTTGTGGATTTTACTTTAAATAAATGAAAAAATGGTATCGAAAATTTGGCTTTAATAAAAAATCAGATTAACTGAAAAAATAATCGGCCAATTAACTATGAAAATAATCGTTAGTTTCAGCCTTGGTCTAGAGATTGAAGGGTGTTTTTAATTATTGTTTTGATATGTTCAATCTTTACAATAGAAAATATTTTAGATCCATATAATTGATTCATTTTTAGGTTTGATGGTGCAGGCAGTTTAGCATTAAATATAAAGACGTTCTCTGAAAGGTCAGTGTGGGTTTATGGCGGTATTGAGGGATTACGTTGTACTTAACCGTCTATGACTGGAACCCAGAACTTTCTGGTCACTGGTGCAGAACCTGAACCGCTGAGCTACTCCAGTCCCCAGTATTCCTTTACTTTACAGTTAGTTAAGACTTGTGCAGGCTTACTATGGTCTTGGATTCTGTAACCTGAGATACACTCCTGTTACGTGATGATGTGGGCCGGTAGTTGTCTTGCATTGTTGCTGATGTCTTTCCCAGCTATAGAGGCTACAGCTACTGTTTTTGATGCTGTTCATAATAAGAAAGGATAGCATCCAAAAGGTTTATAGTCCAAAATATAATTTACAAATGTCTGTGGGCCCCCATTTTTGCATACCGCACACTGTTAAATAGGAAATAATTGATTGAAATCTAAATTGAGTTGAAATGAATGGCCTGTCACTTTACCAGTGGTTAGTGTGAAAGTTCTTGTAGACACTTTAAATGTTTAAACTCCATTATAAATGCAAACTTATATACTGTTTTTGTTCCCAGGTGCCGTGAGCGATGTGGAAATGCAGGAGCATTATGATGAGTTTTTTGAGGTGAGCCTGAAACATGCACACAATCGCATGCTTTTTTTTGTTTTTTGTTTTTTTTTTTGTTTTGTTTTGTTTGTTTGGGTTTTTTTGCACATCCTTTTTAATGACATCAAACCTCACTTTTAGGAAGTCTTCACGGAAATGGAGGAGAAGTACGGTGAGGTGGAGGAGATGAACGTGTGTGATAATCTGGGCGATCATCTCGTCGGCAATGTTTATGTGAAGGTAAGAGACAAACCTCAGATCCAGAAAACTGTATCTTAATCATATCAATAATTGGTTTTCTTTGTTAAATAGCTGCTTCTTCTTTTTTTTTTTTTTTTAATAATAATTTATTATTAGGTTTAGACTATGTCCCTGTAAGAACTTGCGTATATTAGAAAGAGAGCATTAATATAAACTTTTTGACTGATCAGAGCTGCTGTTATGGAAAATTAATCAACACCTTCTGACCAATCAGATCTGATAATTCAACTATTCTGTGGTATAACTGACAATAAGCTGCTTTAGTCCAATTTCCCTATAATTTACAGTTTATTATTTCTTACATTCTGAAAACAGCTTCAGTATTTGTATTTAAAAGCTGTATTTTCACCCGTGTGTTTGAGCAGTTCCGGCGTGAGGAGGATGCCGAGAAAGCTGTGATGGACCTGAATAACCGCTGGTTCAACAGCCAGCCCATCCATGCTGAACTCTCCCCGGTTACCGACTTCAGAGAAGCCTGCTGCAGGCAATATGAAATGGGGTCAGTATAACAATCTTGAAAGAACACTGTGACAAGTTTTACAATCTCACAATTTAAAGAAAATTTGCTTGTAATATGTAAACCTCAGTCACGTCATACAGGACACCTGTAGTATGTTCTTCATTAAATAATGAGTTAATGTAAGTACGCTCCCTAAATAGGATTACATTATGGTTGTGTTTAAAAGGGGAAACAGCAACAGTGACCTCCGTTCATGCTCACTACAAGCAGTATCAGTAAAGTACAGCTGGAGGGCAGATAGCTTTTCTCACAGCTATGATGATTTCATACCGTCCTCACAGATAGCAGGTAGACTCCAATCCAAATTTAGTGGCTTATACAGTTCACAGTGGGGAGTGTGTTTAGTGGAAACTATGGATCTAAGACCACCAGTCATGGCAAATTTCTCACACTTCTAATAGTTTTGTTCAAGCCAAAAGACAAGTTTAGTGTAATTAGACAACCAATTTATTTATTTTATAGGATTTTTAGTGTTTTCACATTAAAAAAATACAAATGACCAAATCTGAATTGTGTTCTTTGTTGTACACTACATACTGTGGAAAAGATGTACATTTGAGGTCATAAGTTTACATACGCCTTGCAGAATCTGCAAAATGTTAATAACAATAAATTTAAAAAATTGCATTTTGTTTTAGTACTGGCCTGAATAAGCTATTTCACATAACAGATGTTTACATATAGTCCACAAGACACAATAATGACTGAATTTACCCAAATGAACCAGTTCAAAAGTTTACATACGCTTGATTCTTAATACTATGTGTTGTTACCTGGATGATCAACAACTGTTTTTATGTTTTGTGATAGTAGTTCATGAGTCCCTTGTTTGTCCTGAGCAGTTAAACTGCTTGACCCCTTTCCAGCAGTGGCTATATGATGTTGAGATCCATCTTTTCACACAGAGGACAACTGAGGGACTCGTACACAACTATTACAAAAGGTGCAAACATTCACTGATGCTCAAGAAGGCAACACGATACATTAAGAGCCAGGGGGTGTAAACTTTTGAACAGGATGATTGGTGTAAATTATTATTTTGTCTTCTGGGAAACATGAAAATATCTTATGTAGCTTCTGAAGGGTAGTACTAAATGAGAAAAATAAGATCTTTAAACAACAAAACAATTTACACCGATCATCTTGTTCAAAAGTTTACACCCCCCTGGCTCTTAATGTATCGTGTTGCCTTCTTGAGCATCGGTGAATGTTTGCACCTTTTCTAATAGTTGTGTACGAGTCCCTCAGTTGTCCTCGGTGTGAAAAGATGGATCTCAACATCATATAGCCACTGTTGGAAAGGGGTCAAATATGCAGAAATGCTGGAAAAGCAAAGAATGTGCAGGACCTGGAGGATTTTTCTGAAGAACAGTGGGAAAATGGACTCATGAGCAACTATCACAAAACATAAAAACAGTCGTTGATCATCCACACAGTATTAAGAATCAAGGGTGTGTGAACTTTTGAACTGGTTCATTTGTGTAAATTCAGTCATTATCATGTCTTGTGGACTATATGTGAACATCTGTTATGTGAAATAGCTTCTTCAGGGCAGCACTAAATAAACAAAATGCTATTTTTATTCTCTCTTATTTTTAAAAAATTAACATTTGCAGTTTCTGCAAAGTGCATGTATGACCTGAACTTTATGCAGTGTTTGTGACTTCTGTCACCTCTAGTACTACATTCGGGTGACTTCCTGATGGGTTTTATCGATGTTGTTTTTGCAGCACTTTTCTTATGTCAAGAATCACAGAATGACACACAAACCCTGATTTGACTGGTTAAACTGGATTGTCAGAAGTCTGTGCAGCTACATAAATATGTGGCTTGTATTTGGTTTGATTTCTTTTTGCTCTTATTTTTTTAAAATATGTATTTGTTGTTTGTATTCTTTTATTTATATTCTTTAAATGTAGTTTCATAATTGACTCCCAAACAGTCAGGGTACAGTATCTTTTTCAGCGATGCCTGTTTCTACTGCATGTCGTCTCACTGCAGCATGTCGTCTCTCCACAGGGAGTGCACTCGAGGTGGCTTCTGTAACTTCATGCACCTAAAGCCGATCTCTCGCGAGCTGAGGAGGGAACTGTATGGACGCCGTAGGAAAAGGTACAGGAAAAAATTGTGGCAACTTTTTGTAAATACAAATGTGGCACAAACTGGAGTGTTGATCTGTTGTTCATACTGAATGCCTTGTTGAATTTCTATTCAGTCGATGTGTAAGCCTTGATGTGCCGATCCAATCCTCTAGGCACCGCTCTCGTTCTCGGTCTCGTGAACGTCGCTCTCGCTCCCGTGACCGTGGCCGTCGCGACCGGGAGAGGAGGAGATCAAGGGATCGTGAACGCTCCGGAAGGTTTTGAGTCATCATGTGAACCCTTTTTGGTTTTTACCCTTCGGTGTAGTGCTCTCCCCTCCCCAAACGACCAACATTTGCTTGGAACATTGGACTTTGTTCTGTACCTTACTTTTACCCAATTTTTTTCCTCTTTGTTTTTTTAAGATCACACGAATATGAAAGCTCAGTTTCTCAATAAAAAATACATTGTTATTAATTCTGTCCTCGTATTTGGTTTTGTCTTTAATCGTGGTTGTGGTTATAACTGTGCTTGTTATGACTTGTACGACAGCCTTAATAGTAAATAATTGTGCAGGTGTCAGTTTGGCCTGCACAGTCATGTAATGTGTGAATGTACAGAAAAGTGTTGCAACTTACACCTTTTGTCCCTGACCTGGAAATTAAAACTGTTTATCAGGCATGATGTTAAATGCATTTAATATGTTGCATTTCAGGTTTGTTCTCTTGATTGCTTAGACAAATATAGAATATTTATCTGCTGTGTTTTGTTGCTTGGATACAACAAGAACAATCTGACTTCACCAAAAGTCTGTTCTTGAACTATTGAGTATGGATTTGGGTAGAAAATGTCAAATACTATCTGAGATGCATGCTAAACATGGTTAGATTTTATATGATGCTCCCAAAATTCCCAGAAATTGGCTGATGTATAATGGCAACCCATTATGAGACCCCATCACAACAGTTTATAAGAAGCAGCCACTTATTTTGCTCAGCTTGGCAAATTTCATTATGTTGCTAAAGTTTGTACACAGCTTTTTTGTCATTGCTGGGTTGAGAACAGTCTACCAACCAAATGTATCCAGCCAGCAGAAAACCTGTGGGCTGAAACTGGCCACTGATAAAGGGCAATCTGGTGGTTCCTTACCATTAATGAATGGGGATGACAAATTGTGTATAGCAAAATACATGCTACACTGAATAATCGTATATCTACAATGTGCACCTACACTATATGGCCAAAAGTTTTTGGACACCTGGCCATAACACCCATATGTGTGTTTTAAACATACCATTCCAGATGTAGTCCCCCTTTGCCGTTAAAATAACCTTCAACTTCAGGGAAGGCTTTCCACTAGATTCTGGAGTTTGGCTGTGGGGATTTGTGTTTATTCAGCCATCAGTGAGGTCAGACACCGATGTTGGGTGAAGAGGTTTGGGGTGCAGTCAGCATTCCAGTTCATCCTAAAGGTGTTCAGTGGGGGGAGGTTGAAGTCAAGATTTTCGACTCCAACCTTGGCAAACCATGTCTTACAATGCACAGGGGTATTGTCATGCTGGAACATGTTCAGGCTTCTTAATTCTAGTGAAGGGAAATTGCAAAACTACAGCATACAAGGACTTCCTATACAACTGTGCGCTTTCAACATTGGGAAAACAGTTTGGGGAAGAGTCACATGTGGGTGTGATGGTCAGGTGTCCACATACGTTTGGCCATATAGTGTATGTGGTAGGTGTACTTAATAAAGTGGTCAGTGAATGTAGTTGGAAAATAAGCAAAGTATATTTATACACAGTATATAATAGTATTCAAAAAAATTTTAAACTCCTGTGATCTTTCTCAGCTGTTAGTTAATACCCTGTTTAATGAACACGACTCTATATTGGGGTTCTGTTCTTATTTTGGCTCCATGGCTTTCTTCATTTGCACATATGCGCGTGGTCTGGTCGTAAGTTACACGCCTTGATTTTCAGCCAATCACAGCACAGCTAAAATGTTTCGCTGGAAAACATAACAAATTTGTGATGCACTTTGAACGTTTGAATAGCTGGCAAACATGTTGATTTACTTAAAAGTCTTTTACGTTGATGTTTATAAAACGAAGGGGGGAAAAAAAACGTTTTGGGGGAACTTTGCTTCCGGTTTGAGCGTGACGCAACCGCTCGACCCCCCCTTCCCTTTAAATGTGAAGACTCGCGCTTACTCTGTTCATTCTCATCAAATCTGTGTGACTGGGAATTTTCTTTAACCTACCTTTTTCTTTAACTTTAACCTACAATCTCTGAACTCCATCTGTAAAGGTAAACCAGCTTTTTCTTCATTGATAGATGAGAGAGGAAATTAAATATTCAATTTTATATAACTGAATGGGAGTTAAAATAAAATGTTATTAAGGTTGATATTTGACTGCATGCAGTACGTTTTATTCCCTGTTGCGCATTGTTGCTATTCGGTAATTATTCTGTCTTCGATTATATAAAATATTACTGATGGAAGGGTGTACATCAGTGATTATTATTATTTATATATATATATATATATATATATATATATATATATATATATATATATATATATATATATATATATGATTTGTTGGTGAGGCTGTAAGAGCCTAGTGGAAAATTACAGTCTTGAAGCCTGATGGAGTTTAATCAGGTTTGAGCTCATGATGACGAAAATGATGATGAAAATGATGATGGTAAATGAGCATTTATTGCACGTGCCTGCGGTCACTTTTGGACATAATTCCGGAAAGTCTTTCTTCTTTTTTTTTCCCACACCTACAGGATTATTTAGTCAGTTTACATTAGTTAAATAGCTTTATGGAAACGACAGTGTAAAAGGATTGACAGATTTGGAGGATTTCGTTGTTTCCTCGGACGCACATGGTTATTGTTCCATTTATTCCCGGGTCCCAAAGCCCGCGCCGTTCGGGACCTGGGAATGTGTTTGGGGTTATGTGACTCCCGTGTCCATGCCATGGCTGGATTACTAAATTTAGTACTAAAGGAAATTCAGTAAGCAGTGGATGGCTGCCTCGATCGCACGCTCTCTGTAGCTTTGTTTGGTTTTGTGCATTGCCAGAGCACTCGACAATTTACTCCGAGTGATTAAAATTCAACCAGTATTTTTACCGTTTACTCTGAAGGAACTGAGGGGAGAATTGAGAGGCACCGACAAGGGACGAGTGTGTGTGTGAGAGAGAGAGAGAGAGTGTGTGTGTGAGAGAGAGAGAGAGAGTGTGTGTGTGAGAGAGAGAGAGAGAGTGTGTGTGTGTGAGAGAGAGAGAGAGAGAGAGAGAGAGAGAGAGTGTGTGTGTGTGTGTGTGAGTGTGAGAGAGAAAGAGTGTGTGTGTGAGAGAGAAAGAGTGTGTGTGTGTGTGTGTGTGAGAGAGAGAGAGAGAGAGAGAGTGTGTGTGAGAGAGAGTGTGTGTGTGTGAGAGAGAGTGTGTGTGTGTGAGAGAGAGTGTGTGTGTGTGAGAGAGAGTGTGTGTGTGTGAGAGAGAGTGTGTGTGTGAGAGCGAGAGAGTGTGTGTGTGAGAGAGTGTGTGAGAGAAAGTGTGTGTGAGGGAGAGAGAGAGAGAGAGAAAGTGTGTGTTTGTGTGTGTGAGAGAGAGAGAGTGTTTGTGTGTGTGAGTGTTTGTGTGTGTGTGTGTGTGTGTGTGAGAGAGAGAGAGAGAGAGTGTGTGTGTGTGTGAGTGTTTGTGTGTGTGTGTGTGTGTGTGTGTGTGTGAGAGAGAGAGAGAGAGAGTGTGTGTGTGTGTGCATGCGAGCAGCACTCCTGCGTTTACATCTCATTTAACTCCTCTCACAAGAAAATGGATAAGCTGCTGCTCCTCAACTGAACTAATAAGGACACTCCAAAACCCGGCATGGTTTACTCTGGTAAATATTTACATCCTGCTTCAAGCCTGTGTGACCAGCATGAAAAAATGGACTAGTGAGGCAAAGCTGGAGCTTCAGCACTGGTTTGATCACAGTGACTCAGACACTGTGTCATCATACAATAATTTTTGTGAGGACATATGCATGTTCAGTAGCTTCTACAAGAAATTCAGAAATGATAAACAGTGGTTCGCTACAAAGCTCAATGAGGCAGTAGTAGACATCCTGTACAGCTGGATTAGGAACATGATGACTAAGGAAATCAGAGTAGCTAAAAGGAACCAATCCAAAAAGCAAGTTAATATCCAACGGCTATGAGGCAGTTTTTGTAATTTTTGTGAGGACATATGCGTGTTCAGTAGCTTCTACAAGAAATTCAGAAATGACAAACGGTGGTTCGCTACAAAGCTCAATGAGGCAGTAGTGGACAACCTGTACAGCTGGATTAGGAACATGATGACTAAGGAAATCAGAGTAGCTAAAAGGAACCAATCCAAAAAGCAAGTTAATATCCAATGGCTATGAGGCAGTTTGCAAAGTCCTTCAAGACCTAAGGAGACTTCTGTCTCACTCAACTGGAAATCAACAGCGGGCTGATGACCGAGTTCCACCGAATGAGTTCCACTGCAGGTTTAAAAAAAAATTTTTAAAAATAAAAAACCCAGGCATGCTCACCTGGCTCTGCCTCACTCATTGAATAGAGCCACCATCATACCAGCAAGGATACAGGAAGCAGGGGTGCTGAGGGTGCTGTTACAGAAATGTAATCAACACCTTCTGATTTGATCATTTTACAGTGCTGTGGTGTGTATATTATTGTAATAAACACACATTCTCTGTAGAAAGAAAAATGATGTGGGTGTGATGTCAGCACACACCCCATATACACTGATCAGCCATAACATTAAAACCACTCACAGGTGATGTGAATAACCTTGATTATCTCATTGGCGCAAGGGGTGGGATATATTAGGCAACAAGTGAACAGTCAGTTCTTGAAGCTGATGTGTTGGAAGCAGGAAAAATGGGCAAGCGTAAGGATCTGAGCGACTTTGACAAGGGCCAAATTGTGATGACTAGACGTCTGGGTCAGAGCATCTCCAAAACAGCTGGTCTTGTGGGGTGTTCCTGGTATGTAGTGGTTAGTACCTACCAAAAGTGGTCCAAGGAAGGACAACTGGTAACCTGGCGACAGGGTCATGGGCACCCAACTCTCATTGATGTGCGTGGGGAGCGAATGCTAGCCCTCTGGTCCGATCCCATAGAAGAGCTTCTGTAGCAAAAATTGCTGAAAAAGTTTATGCTGGCTATGATAGAAAGGAGTCAGAACACACAGCGCATCACAGCATATTGTACCACCTACCTAAACATTTTGCAGACCAAGTACATACCTTCATGACAACGGTATTCTCTAATGGCAGTGGCCTCTTTCAGCAGGATAATGCGCCCTGTCACACTGCAAAAATTGTTCAGGAATGGTTTGAGGAACATGACAGAGTTCAAGGTGTTGACTTGGCCTCCAAATTCCCCAGATCTCAATCCGATCGAGCGTCTATAGGATGTACTGGACAAACAAGTCTGATCCATGGAGGTCCCACCTCACAGCTTACAGGACTTAAAGGATCTGCTGCTAAGGTCTTGGTGCCAGATACCACAGCACACCTTCATTGTTCTTGTGGAGTCCATACCTCGACAGGTCAGAGCTGTTTGGTGGCACAAGGGGGACCTTCATAATATTAGGCAGGTGGTTTTAATGTTCTGGCTGATCAGTGTATGGTGCTTAAAATTCCAGCATCCTTAGACAAAGTCCTTTGAGAGACTGGTGTTGGTCCACCTGAAGGACATCACACCACTGCTTTTCCATTTACACTAATGACTCCTGCTAATTAAGACAAATTATCCAAATATCTAATCTCATACAAATGACCTTACCGAACCCCCTCAGGTAAAACTAACCGTAGCTTGAATATTGTGCGTTATTTATAGTCACAAACCTTTTTTTTTTTTTTTTTTTTTTTTTTTTTTTTTTTTAAACATGAAGACCTTGGTTAAATAAATCCTTTTTAGCTGCTACACATTTTTTTCTGTTTGGATGTTTATTTTCCTCCACCTATTAAAAGAAAAAAAAAAAACAGCTTAAAATACCTAATGGTTTATGATCAAGCTTATAATTTTCACACCTGGATAGACATCTGTGCAATTTCACAAGCAGATGTTGCCTGTTGCATTGGAATTTTTTAAACGTTTCCACTTATCCACAATGACTGATGCTTCGGAAGAGTCTCAAAAATTATGGGCTGTTATGGGGTGTCATTAAATAGACTGTGATCCTGTAAGCTGATTAAATTCCATAGTGTGAAACTTCATTTTATTTTCTCATGTAATTGAGCAGATCGCTCGTGGTGATCCTGATAAGACGGACATTATAGCAAATCAGTTCATTCCATTCAGTTCTCTACTGCATTCAGGCTAACTACACACGTCATACAATTTCATAACGTTGTGGTCGGTTTTCTTGGCCTGCACTTCGCTTGTTTTGTCCTGCAGCCTGTGTATTTGCTCTGGGTCTCGATCAAGGCCAGTCGTGACGCATCTGTCCGTCTACAATTTAGACCATTAAAGGTCTTTATTTTGTAAGAGTACAGCTTATGCCAGGTGTTTATGCCATGACGCGGTACCCACGAACACGCATGGTGTCTCATTAGCTAGATGAAGATCGTGACACTTTGTCTTGAACTTCCTCTCCTTTCCAGTGTCTGTTCCTGTACAGTATTGAGTTGCAGATACAAAAAAGTGCTATTTGATTACTCAAGAGGATCACTCAGTAATGGCAGGCAAAAAATAGCACTAGAAGTGCTTTTAACCTTAAAGATTAAAGTGTGCACTCTGTAAAAGATGTAAAATGTCTATGTTGATGTGATATGATGTGCTAAGTGATTCTGAGCTAATTTCTTTGTTGGCGCTGTATTTTCATTATTCCTGTGAGAAATTGGCAGTTGTCTGTCATAATGAAGTCACAGGATGACTTGAGTGATGTAGTAAAAATGGCAGAGAAAGAAGTAAACCATTTCAACTACAAAAAAAGCAAGCGCTTCCTTTCTTACTCATCATTTCCCAGCAATATTCAATGCCCTATTAATGTGAAATCTAATGCAGTAATGGTAGGTACAGCAAACACTGAACTCCAAGTTACAGAAAATACTGTGTGTGTGTGTGTGTGTGTGTGTGTGTGTGTGTGTGTGTGTGTGTGTGTGTGTGTAGCAGTTATACTGTACTTTAGCAGTTAAAACTTTCTAATCACACTGGCATGCCATAAAAATAATTATATTTCTTTTCCAAACATAAATGCTCTTACTTAAGGGTTAGAGCTACATTCCTACTGCCCCACTTACTCTCAAAATGGGCACTGGTGTGTGTTGTTTCTAAGGAGACGGAGACATGCTGAACAAAGTGAGATGTGTTTTTTCAAAGCTGTCTAAACAGCTCCTGTGTGCTACTCACAGCACGTTACTTATAGTTCACTTCCATGCGGTCACACTGTGTTCACAAGCCAATGAAGGAGTTCAGAAATGAAGACAATACAGTGATAATACTGTATTTGATTATCATGGATGCTTAAATATAACCTCAATTCCCCTATGTTTCATTTGGAAAGTAACTGTTTAGGTAGCCAGAGACACAGATGTGCTGACCTTGGCCTCTGGTCAGTTCGTGTCAAGGCAGTCAAGTGAGACGTGTTTTATCAGAGCTGGGCGCAGGGAGTTAAGTTTACACAGCTGTAACAGTGCGTTAAATACAGATCATTTCCATTCGGTCAGTTTCTATCTAGTATATTTATCCCAGCAAAGGCAAGGATTAAAACGTTTCACCAATCACTGATTAATTCTCCACCTGTGGATTTTTGCCAGGTTGTACGGTTATGTAAAAATTCAGTGTTGAATCTCCTTGTTTGATTTAATTTATTATCTGGTCTGGCAATATTAATATGGCAATAGTAAAAAAAAAGAGAGAACAATAAAACAAATTCAAGCAAATTGTTAAAATGTTATGGCTAGATTTAATATTGTGGTCAGAGGCTTGCTCTCTAAAAATGAAGAAAAAAAAATTGTTTTTTTTTTTTTTTTTTTTTCTCCCACTTTGAACCTGCATGTATAAATCAACATACTGTGACTTAAATCTGGGAATTTGATGTGAATGATGAAATTTTCATAGTAAAACTATTCTACAATATGGGAACGATGTGAATTAACTTCTCCCTTGTTTCCAAACTTACAAGAAGTAATATGTCTGAGGCCAGAGTGAGTAATGTAATTAGTAAAGAGATGCTGGCTCCAAACCACAATTTTTCAAAATTTTAAAAAATTTTGATCACGTCCGTTTTTCTGTAGCATCTTTCAGTCTATAGATTCAGAGTAACTGAAATCACCTTCTCATCTTCTGTAGTGAATCATGCCTTCAGTGCCTTCCACTAAAGAGAGTGATCTCTCCAAACTTGTCTGCCCCTTTGCTGGCAAAAAGACCAACAACAGTACCAGCATCAGTGATGGACTGTTCCAGGCAAATGGGAGTGAAAGCACGGAGAATGACATCGAGAAATGGATCCGTCCTGACCTTCCCAGCAAGTGCACATGGAGCCTGGGAGCACCACACACTGATTCCCCACACATACATACACTCAGGTGAGCAACATTTAGATTTCTACACATTCAGTTCAGTAGCTGACAGGATTTTAAGGAAGTTTGTAAGACGCCAACTGAAGCGCTTTTATGGGGTTTGAACTTCATAAATTCATTTGATGCAATGATGCATAAAAGGAAAATAAATACACGGGGTGGAAAAAAACGAACAACAACAAAAAAACTGATGAATCCTGCTGAAAGTCCAGGAACTGAAGTTTAACGTTATGAACATAATATTATAGACTAATTGACTATTCAGTATAATCCATAAGCATAAAAAAAAGTCGTGGCTGAATAGGCAGAAATGTCCGACAGTCACGCTCCAAAATCTAGTGGAAAGCCTTCCCAAAAGAGTGATGACTATTATTGCGACAAAGGGGGACCAGTTTTGGAATGGGATGTGTTCCGTAAGCACATGTGGCTGTGATGGTCAGGTGTTCACATACTTTTGGCCATATTGTGTAACTCAAAAAGACCCTGCATGCCTAGCCAATCTCTGACTTGAATCCCACTGAAATCCATAGCCATCAGTGGGATCCTCGTAATCTTGGGTAATTGAAGATGATTTGACAAGAGGAATGGGTCAAAACTGATCCACAATGCTGCAAAAAGCTAATCAGAGGTTTGCACCAAAGTACTTTTTTTTTTTTTTTTTTTTTTTTTGTGGTGTCCAAGCACTTGTTTTCCCCCTATCGATATTATTTTTCAAATATATCTTTGTTTATGCTTATGAATAAACACTTTTTTTGTACATAGTACAAATAGTACAAGTACAAAGTCAGAAGACATCGTTTGTAATTTTGAAGTGGATATGTGCACTGGAAGTATATTAAACAACAAAAACAAAAGTGTCTGAATACTTAATTCCCCTCACTGTAATTGATTAATATAGTGATTATTACTTTTTTTTCCCCATTTCTGAGGACTCTTGCACAACATATTGAAAGGCTGCAGGGTGACTACCATTTAAAGGTGTAGTTTGTAGTTTTTAAAAGCTCCCTGCTGCCTGGGAGGAGAGTCTGCAAGGCTTTTCTTTAACTCCCAACTCGGCTCACACCTTCTGTTCAAAGTAATTTTTTTTTGCCCAGTATATGCTAAGCCAGAAAAATGTAAATGGAGCCCTGAAATGAACCCTGTGCATCCTGTTGCATGCCAATTTTGACAATCAGAACAATCGAAGTATATTTACTGTACAGTATGTGATTTTATTACATGTCTAAAACCAGTTTTAGAAATTAGACAGATTTACTCGTATTCTACTATTGTTTCCCTGTTACAGTTTCCATTTATTTATGATGACTTGGTCAAGCCTGTTGAACCAGGTGGAACAAGCTCCTGCTTAGTTTTAATTTTCATTTAGCCATGAAAGAGCTTTTGCATGTTTCAACCAGCCTGTTGTCTGGTTTGAAAACTAACTTTCTCAGCCTGCAGTAGGTTACACAGTGTGTCATTGTTTTTGTTTAGTGTACCAGTAAGGTCCTTATTTTTGTTATGC